>NMUG010001169.1:0-18712 GCA_002855965.1 Monotropa hypopitys
CGACATTCCGGCAACAACTCCGGCGAGTACTCCGGTAGGTGGATTCTTGACTTCTACTAAATGTGTATGCGTGTGTGTATGTAGGTTCGATTAAATAACCATGATTTGGGTGGATTACATGTAATACCATGGGATTGCCCGCTAGGTGTTCGACATAATGCCCAAAGGACCTTTGCGAGTCAAATTAATGGGACCCTAAGATTTCATTGTAGTCAATTGAGTCCAAACATCACACGAGGTTAATATGAGCGTCACGTATTCGATGAAATTCCCACATGGGAAACGATTGTGCTTTGGTGTCATGTATGATTGATTTGAGGCCATTGAAGACTAGAGTCACCACATGTTCGACAAAATTCCCTTGTGAGCCTTAAGTCGTGTTTTGGGTTTGTCACGGTATTTGAATTGTCGTAGGAGTAATAGGTGAAATACTTGGGTACGTTGAGCCGTCAAAATGATAAGGAACCCCCTTGAACTCGTGAGAAAATGGTGTATTCGATGATGTTGCCATGCGGGCATTGAGACGGAATTTGGGCGTCCAAGCCCTCTTCCCTTGTGACTTAATAGGTCGGGCATTCCTTTGCCCCGTTGTGGTAAATTATTGGTTTGAACCCTTGGTTGAGGTTAAATTGCCGTCGTGCTTATCTCCCTTGGATTGGCCAAGGTGGAGTTTATAATTGAAAAACTAAGTAAGTATTCAATGAAATCAAATGGATATCCAATACAAGGATGGATCCCACGAGGACCACCTTGGGAATAATCTCAAATCCATCACATGTAAAGGCATAAAATGAAAATGGGAGTGTTGAATACACAAATGGACTTATGCAACTTTGGAATATTAGAAGGAAAATAGTTTACGAGCCTTGGGTTAGGTGTTGTAACACTTGTAACGAATATGAAGGATAGTTGGTTAAACGAACTCGTGAACCATATCATGTACTTTATCAAATTACGTTTACGATACATGTAATGAATTATTGAGTCCCGATGAGAAGCAACCTTGGCTAGGGATTCTCGGGCGTCAATATTAAGGGAAGAAACCTTGGCTAGGGATTCCCGGACACTATGACACATGACACAAATAGTTGAACCCAATATGAGAAGTAACCTTGGCTAGGGATTCTCGGGCATCAACATTGGGAAGAAACCTTGGCTAGGGATTCCCGGATGCGAAAAATTATGGGGATTATGATTATTTGATTAGGGGCACCTTGGCTAGGACTCCTAGGATGGTCGCTCCATCCACGACATTGTGCACAATGGGGGCAACGTGAGCCCTCCCAACGTTATTTGGGAATGACCGGATAGGATTGGTTAGTGGGTAGACGTACCGCTAATCAAGCCTTGCCCCACCTACACTTCAAGTATGAACACTCGCTCGAGAGTGGAACGCCTATTTAAAGATTTACGACATCGTAAAAATATAAATGGAATACCTTGGCTAGGATTCCAATGACATTTACGATTACGGATACCTTGGCTAGGATTCCGGCTCGATATTTTATGTGAACGAAGAAAGACAACATGTATGTACCGTCATAGTTCAACAACATCAAATGAACACTTTATAAACGTATGTGTGGACTCTTGCTTAGTAGTCCTTCGGAACAATATCACGAAGTGAAAAGAAAATGAGAATTTTCTTAGATGTGGATCCTTGGCTTGTGGTCTCTTGTACTAATTAGTGGAAGGATGAAAAGAAGGAAAATGACTACCTCAATATTGTAAGTAAGATTAACTAAGAGTTAAATCCAATCAAAAGCATACTTGGGTAACAATTAGAGGACTCTTGGCTAGCTGTCCCTTTGATTATGAATACCTTGGGATATGTCACATGTTTAAGGATTCTTGTCTAGTGCTCCCTTGGATACTATAATTTTTAGATTGTGGATCTCTTGCTCTTAGTGGAAGGTCAGATTAACCTTTGGGCTTAACCCCTTTGCCTCCCTTACCTTTGAGGAGATTAGTAGGTGTACTTGTAGCACAGTCACCTTTACAGTTTGGTTTGCACTCACTTTACTGTTTACTGCTTGTACTTCTCTCTCCAGTTTTACTACCGTTGCTTTCACTACTGTCGTTCTAGTTCTTTACAGTTCTACTTGTGCTGGCCCTTCCTAGGCATGCACCACCCGTGCATGTTTAGTAGTGGTCAGGAGTTTGTCTACTGAGCCGTGGTATGCTCAGACCTTTGTGGTCCCCCCCCTACAGGTAGTTGCAGGGACTTGCGGATCTTGTTGGGCTTGGAGCTTCGTCAGCTTCCGGGTTTTCAGAGATTGTTGCAGCAGGTTTCTTTTAGTACTTGTTGACTCTCGAGGGTGGGATGTACCCTCACTCTCCTTTCTGTTCAGTACAGTTGTAGCCGTTTAGCATTTCTATTAGCTTCCGCTTTTCTATTCAGATTGTATCATTTGCATCTAGAAATGTAATGAGAACAGAATGAAATGTGTAGATACTACAAGTAATGTTCCCCCTGCTTTTATTTAAATTGTTTTCAAAAAAAAAATAGTTTGAAAATCCGGGGCGTGACACTAACACAATACGAAGATAAATCTAGTGCTCTTCCTCTGACACAGAATAAATAAAAAGGTCATCCACGAACACCACAACAAAATGATCAAGATGAATACGGAAGATATGGTTCATGAGATCTATGAACATCGTTATGGCATTCGTCAAACCGAAAGGCATAACAATAAACTCATAATGGCCGTAACATGTACGAAAAGCCGTATTCGAAATATCCTCCGCGCGAACTAGTAACTGATGGTAACCCGATCGCAAGTCAATCTTGGAGAAACAGGTGGAACCACGAAGTTGATCAAACAAGTCATCTATCCTCAGCATAGGATACTTGTTCATGATGGTGATGCGATTCAACTTACTATAATCAATACACAAGCGCAACGAACCATCCCACTTCTTGGCAAACAAAGCTGGAGCACCCCACAGTGATGAACTAGGGCGAATAAAACCTAACTCATACAACTCTTGCTATTGGGACTTCAATTCCCGCAACTCAGCTAGTGTGAAACGATAAGGTGTAATCGATATAGGAGACATACCCGGCAATAAATCGATAGAAAACTCGACTTCCCACTTAGGAGGCAAACCCGAAAACTCTTCCGGAAAGACATCTGGAAACTCGCAAACAACAAGGGAAACTCCCCGCGGTGAGAAACATCGTCATCCAAGCTAAGACTTGCAAGTAAACAACTAATAGAATCACGCTCCCTGGGATCATAGAAACAAGCATCTACTATCTCCTTCCTCTTACCGTAAACATAAAAATAATCCTCATCAGGAGAGTGTACCCGAACTTGATGCCGATAACAATCAATAGTGGCATGGAAGGTAGACAACCAATACATCCCGAGGATAAGATTGAATCCCGACATACCCAACACGATGAAGTCAAAGATAAAACTGCAATCTTACATAGTCAACTCGCAATCTCGGCAAACCCGGTTCAACTGAACATGACCTCCAACCGGAGTATCCACAAACATAGGTGGATCCAAGATGTCCACGTCCAACTCTATGCACGGATGAATGACGAAGCGATGAAAGAATGTGATATACCCGAATCAAACAGAACACTAGCCCACGAACTGTAAATAAGAAATATACCACGAACCACCGAAGTCTCGGGCCCTTCACTGAACTCGCACTACCCTACGACCTCTGGCCCCTAGAAAAGCGAGACTGCTCCCTCTAGTATTTCCTTCCAAAACTTCCCAATGATGAACTAGAAGTAGATATCTGTCGACGCGGCTCCCATATCTTCACTCCCTAGGACGACTCTCTCTTCGGCTCTATGGCTCTAGCACAATCGACAATATCTGCAAAGGTACGAATCTGCTGGCTCATCACTAGCCTTTGGATCGATGAATGAAGACCTCTTTCGAAACGCTTGCATTTCCTATCCTCGGAACTTACCAAGTCCGTAGCAAACCTCGACAAAGCCTGGAATCTCATGGTATATTGGGACACAGTCATCGTCCCCTTCTCCAATCTCTCAAACTGTTCCCGTAGCTGCTCTATGAAACTCTCGGGAAAGTACTGTCCCTCAAAGATCGATTGAAACTCAGCCCACGTCATACCTCGAATAGAATCCAGAATGGCCTGTGGATCAGCATCTCCACTGGAAAGCAAACTTCCTCGGCGCATCTCTAAAACGGAACTCCACCACTGACTCGCCTCTCCGGTCAGCTGATAAGTCGTAAATGAAATCTGAAACTTGTCTTCAACAATCTCCAACGTGTCCATCACTTTCCGAATCTCGGACAACCAATGATCCGCCTCCAGTGGATCCCCTTCACCACTGAACCTGGGAGGGTCTATGCAGCGAAACTCCCGCAAAGCATCAATGGTACGATTGCCCACATTCTCCCGCAGAGCGACAAACCCTCGACTAGCTTCGACCATGGCAGTCGCAAGCTCTCTAGCAAACTGACTCGGGGCTACTAACCCCTCCGGAACAAGAACAACAGGAGGTGCATCATCCTCCAATCCATGCATCCTATCATTAACTTCCTCACTGTGAGCATCTGGGGTATTTGTACCCTGGAAGCCACGACCCCTTCCTCTAGCACAACGTTGAGCCATTTTTACAAGAGAGGATTACGAATTCATAAGAAAGAGTACACAAGACAAGACTCAAAGAATCCGCTTAACCAACTGAACATGGATCAATCAAGATAAGAGATCACCCAACAAGATTCTCAAAGTAGTCAAACAATAATTGAATCAATCAACAGGGCTATACCGAAGGGAAGAGACAATGCATGATGCATACTCATCGACTTACACAAGCCTATGGATCATGCCAATGTATGCTATATAAATTCACGACACATGCTAGACAATGCAACTCAACACACAATGCAACCCATTGTGACTAAGAGTCTCACCAAAGGCCTAAGTTTTCGAAACGGAAAGCTTTGATACGAAGTTGTCACACCCCTGATTTTCAAACTATTTTTTTGAAATTAGATTTATAAAAGATAACTAAGTACCAACATCTATCCCAACCACACAAACATGAAAATCCATGCATGAATGATAAGGAAATAAAGTGTCAACAAACCATAGAGTAATGAGGGAGAGAGAGAAGTACAAATTTATAGTTTTACAAGCCTCCTACTCTATTACAAGTTCAAAGAGCCTAAATAAACAAAAGGTAAAAGATGGGGCTTCTTCCAAAATCCTTTCCAAAAGCTATATGCATCAAGACCTCCAAGAGAGGGATCAAAACACGTGGAGGTAAAAAGAAGGACGTATCATGCCAAAGTAGAAAATATCTATCACCTAGTATGTCTAAGACTGGCGTGGACTAGTGTGTGAAAGTAGGGCATACAACACATGCACATGTATGAGACATAAATAATTGCAATGATCTAACTACTATTATGTGTCTCCAACCACACTATTTACATGCAAGCTCCATCAACAAGGACTACTAAACCAAGTGCCCAACAAGCATGCATATGGATTACCATTTCTTACAATGACACACAAGTAAGTTCATCCATTTTCTTATTGATTTTGTACCGTGGATACACCTTGGAATCTCGTCATAAGTCCATTCCAATTTATCCCAATTATTTCATCCTTTGTGTTTCATTATGTGGATACTCCGTGGAATCCTATCATAAGTCCAATCCATGTTATCCTAGTTCCAATTATCGCTGTGTCAAGTAACGTTGATAGGGTATGGTTGGTTTAGTAGGTGGCCAAACCCACTAACCATTCTTTTCCGTCGTTCCCCAAGTAATTGCTGGGAGGGACAAGATACCCCCATTGTGCACAATGTCGTGGATAGCGCGACCATCCCGGAAACCCCATCATAAGTCTGTTCCCGTATACAATATAAATCAAACCCTATCTTTGTTATGTAATCTAGCCAAAGCTAGCCAATCGCATCGTTTACATAATTCATCGTGTCAAGTACATTTGGGTTATTCATGTCATCGTTCCTAGACAATGCTAGATAGTTCTATACGAAGGTCATCAATTTTATTTAATTCGATGCATGACTCAACCATGCGATAATTGATCTAACATGCAACCCATATTATATCACACATGATCAAGGTTTCTAATGCATCAATTCCACATCAAACATGCCCAATTACATGAATACCAATTCAATTTAGACACATGACCACCAATTGACCAAAAGTCCCAATTATAGAAATTAGAGGTCATGCAAAATTTGGGGGTTTTCCACACAATGCTCAATACATGAGATTGAATCTAGGAGTAGTAGGAGACATCTCTAGAGACTACAAACCCGCAACCAATTTCATGATTTAACTCCCTAGTCTATACTAATTTCACCAACACATGTGGAATACAAAATTAATAAAATTAAACACATGTAATAGGGGAAGGGAAGAAGGCACAACTAAGACCACTACTAGAGATAAACATATCCTACCTCAATGAAGCTTTACCAAAACCTAGGATTTGAAATTCGGTGAATGGCGTCGATATGTGGCTTGCCAGAGAGCTCTCGTCGCATAGAGCAATGCTAATCCTTGCGATTTCTTCTCTTGATTCTTGGAGGACCTCGAAATGTTAGAGAGAAGGGAGAGAATGGTTATGGAGGTAGAGAGAGTGTGAGGGATGCTAGGGTTTGAAAAAATGAAAAAGGGGATGCCCAAGTTCGAACTAAGGGTTCCCTATATACTCCCCTCACGTTAAATGCCAAATATACCCTTAATGAGCCAATTATGGACACCGTGCACCGATGCAACTCCTCTATGCACCGGTGCAAACATAGTTAAAAAAGTTTCAGAATGATTCTGCACCGGTGCAAACATTCCTTGTACCGATGCAAACTTGTTCCAAAAAAGCAGTAGGTTTGTGCACCGGTGCAAGCTTCCTCTACACAGATGCAAACTCTTAAAAACCTCCTGCACTGGTGCAAACCCATCTTGCACCGATGCAAACTCCTCCTGTTACGATATTTTCATGCCAAGAACTCCCGGAACTTTCCCGAAACTTACCGAATCAAACACGAATCATAGATATGAACCAAGAGGGAATCCGAAACCTAGTTCCAAGCGTCAATAAAATTCGAGGAATCCATGGTAGAATCTATCAATCGATTTGAATTACGAATTAAATACCGAAAACGTAATTTAAAAATACGAGTTGTGACACTAAAAACTCTACCCGAGATCATAATCTCTTTCCCACTAAAGATCACACAGTATATATAAGTCCAAATCTTGCAGGGGTAGGTTATGTGAACGTGAAGTACAAGTATATGGCTAAAAGATAGAAACCAAGTGATGTGCGATAGTGAAAGCGCACCCCTTGTCAATTTCTCACAATATATAAAAATAATATCACTTATGGGAGTATACTCAATAAGTACGACAAAGTACTCTCAGACTCTATAGCTATTGGACAATGAAGATCAAGAGTCCTAGGAGGATATTTATTAGTAAAGTATCTCCTAAAATCCCAACAAGCCTTCTTAAGGAATTATTCTTGGATATTACAACCTAACTAGATATTACGACTGAAGCATTTTAGGTTTTACAATAAAATACAAAAGAAGGAAATAAATCCTAAATGATTACTCTTCAGTTTCTTTCTTGTTGAAAATCCTTCAATATGATGTACCCAATGGAAGCTCAAATGTATATTGCAAGCTCAAGTATTTCCTTCTTCCAATATGAACCCTGTGAAAGCTTTAAGAAGTACTACACAACAAGAGAATAAGTCTTACAATATGAAGGAGGGGAAATATATGAAGTCTTAGCAAGAGCATAGGCCATGTTTGACATTTCTTACAAGAATGAAAGACTTAAACATTTTCAATGAACATTTTCCTTTTGTTAGATTTTAGGCCTTGTTAATCAAGTGATTATTTTCAAGAACATTTTCCCATTAAGTGACTTAGGCCTAGTTAATCAAATAATTTAAATTTAATGATGAGAACTAAGCAAGATTTTTATAAATAGTATTCCATGAAGCTCACAAGTAAGACTACACCAGTCATGCATGTACAGACAAATAATGAAGTATTATCAAACTATAACATAGAACGATCTTACCAAAAATCACCCTGAGGTGTTTGAGCCCATGAAGTGTATGTCATTGTCAAGTCCCTACCATATCCAAGTTTATCTCTATGAAAGCATTAACCAATAAAGCATGTGGAGTGACTTGGACTTGTATCTCAACCTCACTCAAGGATATGTCATTGAGAGTGTATGTCAGAAGAGGATGGTGAAGGGGAGGCTACTGGTTTTCCTCTCTAAGAATGGTTTTACCATGTGTGAGAACAAGAGAAAAATGTGAGGAGAGGATGGTACTATGAACTCTCTCAAAGTGTGTAACCAGTGAGGCTCGAGAGAGAGATGAGTGTGTGAGTAAGAGAAGACAAGTGTTAAGATCTGTATCACTTACTGTGTATTCTCTCCTTTTATCTCTCAGAGAGTTTAAAGAAAAAATAACCTTTTGATGCTACTACTCTCACCTCTCTCACCCTTCGAAAGCCTCAACAAATATAGTATGGACCCCTTATATCAGACTAAACATAAAATGTGAACATTTGTGAGCAACGAGCAAATTGATACACATAAGGAACAAAAGGTTCTGATAGGGCTTCAATTAGGAACATGGATATATATATTTTGACCCCTCTTGGACAAAAATACCCTTAAATATTCTTCCCAACAAAGTTGCCCGAAGGCATTATTTCGATATATGCTCCAGCATATATCGAAATATAAGCTTCACTGTTGGCCTCAATCAATGCATTATATCGATATGTAGTACCCCATCATATCGAAATGAAGTCTCTCGGACTACTCACTGAGCCTCATATGAGCAAAGGACAAAACAACTAAATTGGAAACTTGGCTTTAGTCTGTGTAAGAACCCAGCAGAACCATTTCGGGAAAAATAAACAGAGCACACTTTGAAAAACTCAATTGGTCAAATTTGTTTGAATTAGGCTACAATTTGTACTGGAGTATGTTTGTAAATTATTTAAATTTAATGTAAGGAATATTCCAGAAGTTAAATTAAATCAATAGACCTTAATTCAAGATTTTTCAGAATTTGTAATTTTGTGATATCTGCAGACCGGCGGGTCCACCGGCTAGAGCACCGATGCCACTGGTGTCTGGTCTGGTGCATCGCCCGGTCCTACCCTCGGTGGACAGAAAGCCTCAAAAACACTTTTTCTCTAATTTTTCTTGTTCTACCGGAAATATGGGCATCTATTACCAAAAATTGGTGTTGTCCAAGGTTTGTTCTACCAAAAAATGACTCCTAGTCTATTAGAAGTTCATGGTTGATGGCTTGATCTCTTTGAAAGTTACTAGACTAAGTTCCATCACTCGTTTGCATGTAGGCCATCGTTTTTGTATATTTAATAACAATTAATCAAGTCTAGACATCATCAAAACATAGGACCTCCTACGGGATGTTTAGCTATCAAGAACAAGTCACGAGTCAAGAGATGGCATGGGGACTAAAATTCGGTTCTCTAGGCTGACTTACACTCATCAGGCGACATGCTCAAAGCACAGAGGGTACATAGTACAAACCATCAAGGAGATCGACAACTCTTGGTTGGACCCGAGGTGAGAACCACATGCTCCTAACCCCTATGATACCTCAAGACTATAATTCTCTATCAATTGGGTGATTTTTAGGCGAATTCGTTCACTTAGGCATTTTGTCAAACACCTAGCGGAACATCGCTACAAGCATGGGTCATGCAATCTTATGTCGATGGCCCATTAAATAAGTTAACACCGATCGATTAAGATCCTAGGTGTGAACTCTTACACTCTAAGCCACTACATTTTAAGGCCTAATTTGGAGCATTCAAAGACAAGCCGAGGCTTGGGGTGGTAGTCACCCCATGGCCAAACCAAGGAGGTTACTTCTCCATTACACTACATACAAGCACAAAAATACATAAAAACACAAAGCATGAAAATGAAATGCAAATTTTATAAAACTTAACCATAGAAATATATTAGATAGAGAGAGAGAGAGAGAGGAGATAAAGCCTTATGTCATCAATGCTTGTCAAAACCCCCAAAACTCTATGGATGACCTCTGAAATCTAGAGACAAGTTGGGAAAGAAAGAGGAGGAGGAGAGGGAGGCTCTCCCCTCAAACTAAACCCTAAACTATTGAAAAACATAAGCCCTACGAAATATACATGAGTATATATACCCCCGACACAAAATAATTATAAAAATGCCATTAATGAGGTGATTTTCGCAGAACTGAACAGGAGGGACCGGTCCCCGTACATGTGGGGGACTGATACCCGGCCCCTTGAAAGCCTACTGCCCCAAAACTAGGCTAAAACTGAAATTACATAGAGGGATCAGTCCCCGTACATGTGGGGGACCGATACCCTGAAAATGAACAGAGGGATCGGTCCCCGACATGTTGGGCGACCGGTACCCGGCCTCATGATTTCTTCTCTGTAAAATTTTTCTCTCTGTATCTCCTAAAATGAGCTAGAGGGACCGGTATCCGACATATCGAGGGACCGGTACCCGTATTGCAGTTCCTGGTTCTTCTATTGAGCTGTGTTCAGGGCTGTGTCCTCGTGACTTCTGGCTCTTCTGGCACCTCCGTGACAATCCGACAATGCTTTCCTATGGCTCAGTATGACTCGAGGACTTTTGGATGCATCCGGGAATCACCAAATAACCTACAAAACAAACACGAACTACAAAACAAAGGAAACATAAATATGAACAAAAATATAACTAAATAAACGAATAAGTAAAGCAAAGAGGGAGAGAAATAGACACAAAACTACAAAATAGTGTGTCAATCACTAGGGCATAGATGGGAGAGGAGGAGAGATGTCGTGAGAGAGAGAGAGAGATGGGAGATCGAGAGGGATAGATAGCTCTTGGGTTTTTAGTCGTGGATGATAAGGAGGAAGAGAGACCTAGAATCACTATGTTTTGATGAGAAGAGTGAAGTGAGACCATTTTATTTCACACAGTGCAAGACCCAGACAGAATAACTCAAAAAAAATTAACCCATAAGTAAACCCATACAGGCTACTAGACTGGTCCCTCGACCGGGTGACCCACCGGTGGCATCGGTGTAGACACAGGTCCTTAGCCCAGTGCCCAGTAATGGGGAATCAAGCCTATAATCACCTTGCAGACCTTTTTGACTTATAGAATGAGGATTATCTCTAACTAATGTAACCTTAAACAAGTTCAATACTTAATGACCTACTCTCCCTTTCTTAATTATCATTTGTTTAACTAATATTTTGTCTAAACAAGACATCGAGGTAAACCTTTTGATATAACATATTTTAAATGATTTTCTTGTAACATTTAGAGCATTGAATTAATCTACTATTTTTTATTAAAGGATTTTAAGTAAATAGATATTGTAAAAATGAAAAGGACAACTAATGAAATCATGCCCATTATTTATAAACATTTAAGGATGGAGAGATCAATACCATAGGTGGGATGACATTTTACCATTTCCATCCCAATGTTTCCATCTTTGTCTTCTTGAATTTTGATAGCCAAAGTTTTCCCATTTGATACTATCATGACCCATGCTTTGAACCCTTCTTGATATGAATTTTCTTCCTTGCCTTCCTTGATATCTAGTATTTTTCTATTGATTCTCAAAGGCTATCGAAAGTCCATATGCCATGTTTTGAACTTTATGAGGAGTTCTTGTTCTATACCCTTGATGATTACTAACATCCCTCCTTTGCCCTGCAAAACAAATAGAACCTTTTGGTACCCATTTCCACTTCGGTCCTTTTAAGTTAATACCCTTCTTTGGGCACATTTTTTGAGTATGTCCAAAAGTTTGACAATAAAAACATTCAAGTCTAGCATTTGAGTTTTGCTTAAATGAAACACGTTTCTCAATAGGAGTACTAGAAGTAAATGCCATATACCCAAGTCCAGTTTTTTGACCATAAAGTTTTTGTGTTTAAAGTAAGAAGTCGAGTGATTTTGAACTCTCTAGCATGCCTTCGATCTTCTTATATTTTAGTTGAAGTTCCTCTTGTAAGTACTTTACATCTTTCTTCAACTTTTGATTTTCTTCTTCAAGTATAGCCATAGATTTTCTTAGAGAACCATTTTTCTGTGCTATTCTCTTTGATTCTTCAAACCGATTTTCAAATGCAACATATATATTATCATCATCATTTTCTTCTTTATGAGATTCGCTTTCATTAATTGATGCCAAAAAACCAAATTCACTTAAATTTGCATTTGGGGTGTTGGAGTCATTATCATCCCAAGTAGCGAAAGCCTTTTCCCTTTGTTAGTCCTTAGTATACAATTTGAGGCAATATTACCCATCTTGTCATAGTTAAAGCATCTTCTATCCTTTTCCCTATTAGAGGATCCACCTTGTTATTGTTTTTTTCATTTCTCTTCTTATTTTAATGAATTTCTTAAATTATTTAGTAAGGAGGACAATGTATTTTTCATTATCACAATATTCTTCTTTTGTCGTTTATAAAGTTATGGTCTTTTTTGGTTTCTTATCTTGTACTTCTTCTAGGACTAATTCATATGTCACTAGAGATCCTATCAAGTACTCAATGGAAATAATTTCAAGTTACAAGCTTCTTATATCACTGTGATCTTTGGTCTCCACTATTTAGGCATGCCTTGTAAGATTTTTCTAACATATTCTCCATTCGTGATTTCTCGTCCTAAAGTTTTTAACTCGTTTACAACATGAGTGAACCTAGTGTACATTTGTATAATATTTTCTTCAGGCTTCATTTTAAGCATTTTATATTTATTCAGTAATGTATTGATTCATGTTTCTTTAACTTAGCTGGTTCCTTTATGTATAACTTCTAAGGTATCCAATATTTCTTTTGCAATTTCACAAACACATATTCTTTGATACTCATAGGAAATTAAAGCATTATAGAGAGCATTCATAGCACGAGCATTTAAGGTATACCTTTGTTTATCTACCTGAGTCCAGTAAGCTCTTTCTTTTTCTTTGGTGATTCCATCTACAGTCTCCAAAGGATTTGCGTAGCCTTTCTCCACAACTTCCCGCATGTCGAAGTATATTGAGTCGATGAAGATTCTCATTTGGTCGTTCCAGAAACAATAATGTTTTCCAATGAATAGTAGAGGTCTTCCGACATGTCTTGTCACACTCTGTAAATTTTAATACGACTTATACCCATTTTAGAAATTGTATCGTTTAGAGTTTCGGCTAAAATAGGTCCTTGGGTAGAAAACATATCCATTTTATCGTATCGAGTGTGAAAATATCATTTGGAAATCCCGTTGAACCTATTTACATTGCTTAGTTTGGGTTCAGGACACGTTAGTGTGGTTTGGAACCCCCTTTATGTCAAATTTGCACTTTTGGTGCAGGCTACATCAGTGCAGCCATGAGGTGCATCGGTGCAGAGAGGCCATCGAGACTTGCATCGGTGCAAAACCAATGCGTAGAAGCTCTAGTCCCTTGAAGCCCCATTTGCATCGGTGCAACTTTGTGTTGCATCGGTGCAGGTCCCTTTGCACCGGTGCACAACCGATACAAGAGCTCTCTGAGCTGTTTTGGAGAAGGGTTGCATCAGTGCAGCAAATGCTTGCACCGGTGCAGGTCTGTCGTTTGGCCCAGTTTGGGAGAGGTTGTACCGATGTAGGTTTTAGGTGCACCGGTGCAACTGTTGTTCGGACAGCATCATTAAGGGCCTTTTGGTATTTTTGCCTAGGGGTCCTATGTATTCAACCCTTGGCTCGATTTAGGGCATTTCTTGCCCCATTTTCCAGATCTCTCCCTCTCTCTACCTCCCTCTTCTCTCCCTCTCCCTTCTCTCTTGATTGTGGAAGGATCCTTGGCGAATCAGAGCTCGGCTCCTTGGTTAATGTCGGTAAGCACGTCGAGAGCTTCGCGTTGACGGTAGTGGTTCGCGTATACACAGTAAGTCTCTCTCCTCTCTCAAACCCTAGCTCTTAAAATTACTACCTACCATTATTTTATAGTGGTTGTGTTCGTAGGATGCGAAGAGAGCTTCGTAGCGGCGTATTCGGATCGTTGCGACGCGGTAGACATTCTCTAGCGACTTTTCCGGCGACGTTCCGGTGGGTAATTTCTAACTCCTACCTAGTATACGTGGGTGTGCATATTTCCATTCCATGTTTTATTGCATAGTCGATTGTTGATTCATTATGCGTAGTCGTATCGTTGTCGTTTGACTTGCCGGTATCGGGTGCGTAGTTGTATCGTTGTCACTCGATTTGTTGACGTCGGGTTAGTCTATAGTGATTGTGTTGATGTTGGAATGGCATTGAGGTGGAGAGAATGACGTGTGCATTGAGATTTACCCTTAAACTAGTATAGGCGCCAAGTGTTCGATGAAATGTCCGAATGGGCTAGAGGTGAGTTTTGGATAACTTCGTTCGCGTCAAATCATCGTGTTAGATGCGTAGGATGGTGCTTGCTTTCCTGGGTCCTTGTCGATCGGAAATAGTGTGAATTGTTGTGAAAATGGAGTGTTCGCCGAATGTTGGTCTTGGTGGGTTTCAATGTGGATGAGTTGGTCATTTGGGGAGTTTTATGTGTTGTTCGATGTCCGGAGAATTCTTGGATGGTTGCAATAATATGGTGTGTCGAGGGTAAACTTCCCTAGTACTTGATGAGGGGATTAGTCGGTATGGCTTGGCCTTGTAACCGATGGAAATGTGGAAATGTGGAGAAATATCACTGGAAACCAATCATGATTTAATAAATTCAATGGACGAAATGAATGACCAATACGAGGGATGGATCCCACGAGGACCACCCTCTCGAAATCTTAAATCCTTTACTTAAACTCACCAGTGGAATAAAGAAGTGCAATTCAATGGACGAAATGAATGACCAATACGACGCGGTAGACATTCTCTGGCGACTTTTCCGGCGACGTTCCGGTGGGTAATTTCTAACTCCTACCTAGTATGCGTGGGTGTGCGTATTTCCATTACATGTTTTATTGCATAGTCGATTGTTGATTCATTATGTGTAGTAGTATCGTTGTCATTTGACTTGTCGGCGTCGGGTGTGTAGTTGTATCGTTGTCACTTGATTTGTTGACGTCGGGTTAGTCTAGAGTGATTGTGTTAATGTTGGAATGGCATTGAGGTGGAGAGAATGACGTGTGCATTGAGATTTACCCTTAAACTAGTATAGGCGCCCAATGTTCGATGAAATGTCTGAATGGGCTAGAGTTGAGTTTTGGATAACTTCGTTCGCGTCAAATCATCGTGTTAGATGCGTAGGATGGTGCTTGACTGTCCTGGGTCCTTGTCGATCAGAAATAGTGTGAATTGTGGTGAAAATGGAGTGTTCACTGAATGTTGGTCTTGGTGGGTTTCAATGTGGATGAGTTGGTCATTTGGGGAGTTTTATGTGTTGTTCAATGTCTGGAGAATCCTTAGGTGGTTGCAATAATGTGGTGTGTCGAGGGTGAACTTCCCTAGTACTTGATGACGGGATTAGTCGGTATGGCTTGGCCTTGTAACCTATAGAAATGTGGAAATGTGGGGAAATATCACCAAAAACCATTCACGATTTAATAAATTCAATGGACGAAATGAATGACCAATACGAGGGATGGATCCCACGAGGACCACCCTCTCGAAATCTTAAATCCTTTACTTAAACTCTCCAGTGGATTGTATTGCAGGGTTTCTCTCGCAGGGAGATTTGGAGCTTGTGCTAGCAACTGGTTCCCTTTGGAGCTGTGGCATTGGTTCCCTTTTGTACCTTGTACTCTCCTTTACAGTTTGTAGTGAGTAGTAGGTATTGTACTTTCTATCCCTGTACTCTTTCAGTTTTCCATATTGTATCTAGATTAATGTAATGAGAATTTCTACTGCAATGCATCTGTATAGCAACCGTTAACTCTCCAATGTTTGTGTTTACTTTATTTCAAAAAAATAATATGTTGGAAATGTTTTGCTTAAACATGGGGTGTTACATGTCTGTCCTCTAACATCTGGTAGTTTGGTGCCACCATAAATCAATATTCAGGTTATTACACCATATTTGGGATGCTCCAAGCTTTGATACCAATTAATAATGTACCTAGAGCGAGGGGGTGAATAGGTGTTTCTGCTTTTTCCTGTTCTTTTAAATTATTAAACACAAAACACAAGTTTGTTAAATGAGATCCAAGTGAATAAGACAATGAACAAGTAAAGTAAAGACAAGGGAAGAGAAATTGACATAGATATGTTTATAGTAGTTCATTAATTGCTTAGTCCATTTTTTGACGTGTTTCCTTTTGGGAGCATACCAGTATCCATTATGTAATCATAGTTTATAGAGATAAATGCAAATCCCTCTTCCTAGCTTCTACCTGAACTAGGGTAACCTCACAAATAGGATAAATGTAAATCCTATCTTCCCGACCAACCTTGGGACAGGGAACACTCATCCAGGATTCCTTTGATCCTAACTATGCTAAATTCAAAGCATAGATTTTGAGAGATAAATGCAAATTCCGACTATACCAAATACAAGTTATAGATTTTTTACAACGACTGTAACTGAAACAATGAAAGACTGGTGCCTAGACACTCTAAGAACTCTACTTGAGAGAGTTAGCTCTTTCCCACTAAAGATCACACAATAAATATAAGTCCAAATCTCGCAGGGGTAGGTTATGTAAACATGAAGTACAAGTGTATGGATAAAAGATAGAAACCAAGTGATGTGCAACACTAGAAGCACACCCCTTGTCAGTCTCCCACAATAGATGAAAATAACATCGCACAAGAGAGTATACTCGAGAAGTATGGAAAAATACTCTCGGACTCTATAGCTATTGGACAATAAAGATCAAGAGTCCTAGGAGGATACTTAATAGTGAAGTATCTCTTAAAATCCCAATAAGACTTTTCAAAGAATTGTTCCTTAGATATTGAAACCTAACTAGATATTATAACTGAAGCACTTTAGGTTTTACAATAAAATACAAAGGCAGTAAATAAATCCTAAATAACTACTCTTCAGTTTCTTGCTTGTGGAAAATCTTTCAATAAGATGTGCCCAATGAAAGCTCAAATGTATATTGCAAGCTCAAGTATTAACTTCTTCAAATATGAACCCTGTGAAAGCTTTAAGAAGAACTACATAACAAGAGAATAAGTCTTGCAATATGAAGGAGTAGAAAGATATGAAATCTTAGCAAGAGCATAGGCCATATATGACATTTCTTACAAGCATGAAGGACTTAAACATTTTTAATGAACATTTTCCTTTTGTTAGATTTTACACATTGTTAATCAAGTGATTCTTTTCAAGAACATTTTCCTATTAAGTGATTTAGGCCTAGTTAATCAAATAATTTAAATTTAATGATGAGAACTAAGCAAGATTTTTATAAATAGTATTCCATGAAGCTCACAAGTAAGACTACACCAGTCATGCATGTACAGACAAATAATGAAGTATTATCAAACTATAACATAGAACGATCTTACCAAAAATCACCCTGAGGTGTTTGAGCCCATGAAGTGTATGTCATTGTCAAGTCCCTACCATATCCAAACTTATCTCCATGAAAGCATTAACCAATGAAGCATGTGGATAGACTTGGACTTGTATCTCAACCACACTCAATGATATGCTATTGAGAGTGTATGTGAGGAGAGGATGGTGAAGGGGAGGCTACTGTTTTTTCTCTCTCAGAATGGTTTTACCAAGTCTGAGCACAAGATAAAAATGTGAGGAGAGGATGGTATTGTGAACTCTCTCAAAGTGTGTAACCAGTGAGGCTCGAGAGAGAGATGAGTGTATGAGTAAGAGAAGACAAGTGTTAAGCTCTGTATCACTTACTGTGTATTCTCTCCTTCTATCTCTTAGAGGGTTTGAATGAAAATAACCTTTTGCTACTACTTCTCTCACCTCTCTCACCTCTCTCACCCTTCAACAACCTCAACCAATAGAGTATGGACCCCTTATATTAGACTAAACGTAAAAGGTGAATGCTTGTGAGCAACGGGCAAATTGATACAATGACAAAATTAATTTCCCAATGATCTGTAGCATTACAGAGCCTCAAATGAACAGAGGACAAAACAACTAAATTTGATGTAACTTGTATTAAAAATACATTTTGGACTGTAACCTGTCCAATTTGGATTGTAACCTGTGAAATTTTGGACTGTAACTTATTTTAAAAACACAAGTTACAGTCCAAATTGGATGTAACTTGCCTATCCAATTTGGACTGTAACCTATGAGATTTGGACTGTAACTTGTTTTAAAAACACAAGTTACAGTCCAAATTGGATGTAACTTCCCTGTCCAATTTGGACTGTAACCTGTGAGATTTGGACCGTAACTTCTTTTAAAAACACAAGTTACATTCCAAATTGAATGTAACTTGTATTAAAAATACATTTTGGACTGTAACCTGTCCAATTTGGACTGTAACCTTGTGTTAAACACAAGTTATACTCCATTGTGGCTGCAACTTGTCTTTTTCAGACAAGTTACAAACCAAATGTGGCCAATGTGGCTGTAACCTATCCAAATTGCACTATAGTCTGTCAAATTTTGATTGTAACCTGTCCAATTTTAACTGTAACCTATCCAATTTTAACTGTAACCTTGTGTTAAACACAAGTTACACTCCATTGTGGCTGCAACTTGTGTTTTAAGACAAGTTACAGACCAAATGTGGCCAATATAG
>NMUG010001170.1:0-18707 GCA_002855965.1 Monotropa hypopitys
AGCAAAGGGACCCCTTTTACGTGCCCCAGTTGCAACCATTTAATTTTGTATCCCTTTTTGCCTCACAAAACTGTGAATGAGAGTGGCTCTCTATGTGGGGGCCTGCCTTCACTCTCTCTGCCCCTTCTGCAATCTGTAAAACAACAGAAGTCCCCCACACCAACGCTCGAAAATGGATGGTCGAAATGGACTACATAATATTATGTGCATTTGCTAGGAAAATTAATGGGAAAATTATTCGACCATTAAATTCAATGCCCGAATATGGATGGATTATATTTTTCAATGAGATTGGGTCCACTTTTTGTTCACTAATGTGCTTGACATATTTGTATGGCACTTATTGAGTAAGTCAATCATTGAGTACACTATCTAATACATACAGGATTTGGGGACCCTGCTACACCAATCGCACTCCGGACGCTTAGCAGGGTCCTCGGTTCCATACACTAATCGCACTCCGGAATAATGCAATTATGATTCAATTACTTTATTTTTTTCTAGCCATTAGAATATAGAGAAGCATTTTTTTGGGTATAATTGTCTTTTTTAAGTTTCGTTTTAAATTATACCCACATATTAATGTCATAGGAACTTTTTTCTATTTCAACATGCTTATGGTATCATCAAGTCGCGACAAAATTAATGAGATAGAAAGTAGTACTTATCTTGACAATCTCATTTTTCAATCTCAATACCTCAAAGTATCTCTCCAAGTGCCACAAGAAGTTGTCAATCTCCTTGTCATTCCGCTTATAATCGAACTCCTTGGATTTCGGAGCTTTCACCCTTCGAGTGAAAAACGTGTTGTCGGTCATCATGATTTCGCTAGCCACAACACACTAGCACATAGCCCAATCCATCCGTGTCTCCTCCAACCTTGCATTTACCTCTTGAAATTGGGTGTAGAGCTTACTCTCGAGTTTCGACAAATCCCCCAACACTTTGCTTGGAAAGCATGACTCTCTTAACGTAATGCCTCGTTGTTGGTGTCAACGGTACACATGGATTTCCACCTTGTCATCAATCTCTTGTACCCTTTGCTCCACCTGATCAAGTCGCTCATTTACGTCAGCAATGGTCACCTCCGCCTTGATCAGTCTGGTCTTCATGGCACTAACAATGTCTCGTGAACTATACTTGTTTGTGTCACGACCCATCTCGATTTAGGGCTGAGTCAATGATTGGCCACGAAAACTCGTAAGGCCTTCTGAAAATAAAAAGTTTATGGATTTCTAAAATAACTTTTAAAAATAGAATGATATCAGAGAGCAAATTTTTTTATTAAATAACCAGAGTTCAAAGTAGTTATATTGAAATGTATATATGTCATTCGCTTTACAACAGTACAACCCCAAAATTTGGGCAAGCTAATAAAAAAATATCTGCAATAATGATATAACTAGATGGGTTCTAATCTCTGAACGAATCCTTTTAAGTGATTCATGTTGCATCAACAACTCCATTAGTACTACAGCTAGTGTGAGTCTAAACATGTCATATCTGTTGATTGTACGATACAAGTATGATTCAATTCTGAGGGCACGTGCAACAATACTGAAACAAGATGAGCTTATGAGTGCTCTTTTTCCTTTAGCCTTTATATAGCTCTAACGTATACTGGTTGGATTTAATAATTTCATCATAATAAAAGTATACTTCTGGTATGTTCAATGATTTGTACAGATGAAAAATAAATTATGTATAGTGATCTATGCATTATAAATGCATGCTGAAAAACGTATGTTTGTGGCTGCAAACTGAGTAGTAAGGAGCGATCACATTGAACTGAACGGGATGCATCGCCCGTGTGGTCATATGGCTATGACCCTAACCTTATCTCTCCTTGCTGTAATCTTCATCATCCCCCCAGCAATCGGGGCGCCACCTGAGCAGTAGGTCCACTTTTTAGGGGGGCGCCATACTGAACTGATAACTGAACGGTAGGTTCTCTTTGGAACCCACCATACTGAAGTGATAATTGAACGACAGGTTCTCTTAGGAACCCACCACACTGAACTGATAACTAAGCGGTAGGTTTTCTTAGGAACCCATCATACTAAATATACTAATCATGCTGATATAATATGCAGATGTGATAAGCTAATAATTGAAAAGATATTCTGATATGATATGCTAATAACTGAACGATATGTTGATATAATGTGCTAAGGTGTTGAATTGACAATTGAACTGGTATGCCGAACTAAAACACTAGACTCAAATGTTGAACTGAAACACTAAACTGAAATGCAGAACTAAAATACTGAACTGGAATGTTGAACTAAAATACTGAACTGAAATGTTGAACTGAAATACTGAACTGAAATGTTGAACTGAAATGTTGAACTGAAATGCTAAACTAAAATATTGTACTAATATGCTGAACAGAAATGTTGAACGAAAATGATGAACAAAAATATTGTACAGATATACTAGTCATGTTAATATGTTGAATTACTTAAATGAGATGCTAGGCATGTTAATCATGGCTTAATCATGGCTTGTATTTACCCTTTTATAGCCTTGTTATCTACTTAGAATCAATGGAATTGAACATTATCAAGTAACTTTTGATAATAGGTTCATGCCTCTAACGCATCACAAGAATATAGTAATGCAAAGACTCATCTGATTACAATTCTTTGATAGAAGTTGCCTCAATTGAGTTAATCTGCCATCATAATATCAAATGCTCTATTAATAAATTATTCTAACAATTAGACTTTTGGCATAACACTTGCCAAATTTATTATCCGGACCTTGAGGACAGATCGGAGTTGTCAAACATTGACCATTCCCTAACCGAGCAGACTATGCCGAATAGGTCATCTAGGCCAAACTCAACTGGGCCACACAATATAATGGGCCAAACACTAGCCTTGGACTAGACAAGTCTTTCCAGTCATTGGACCGAACTAAGAGGCATGCCTAGATTGCTGAGTAGGAATACCAAGTGATCAAGAGGGCATCGGTCAAGTAAAGGCCGAATGAATATAAGCCTAATAGATGGGAGTGTAGGAACATTGTTTAACAAAGGTTCCGGATTTTCTGGAGGGTTGAAAAGTGATCATAAATGGTCATGGCCAACTGCCCGATTAATCTGATGCTTAGCCGAACAAGGAAAACTAAGATCCCAAAGAACAGAAAAACACCCAGTCGAGCACAAGTGCTCCAGCTATGAGGGAGGTCGGTAAGGTCAAAGGGTCCTTTCTCTGATCATAAGCAAGTGTTCGGAATGTGTTGCTGAGCAGGGGTTTGTTCCAAATCTTAAATTTGTCCAAGCAATATGCTAGTCCAAACACTGGTACTGGTTGGATAAGGGTTGCCGAGCATTTAATAGGACACTAGTCATGCTTTGGGCTGAGCAGACTTATGGCCGAGCTAGGCGAGTTACGTTAGGATGCCCGGATTGCCAAATCAAAACACCAAGTGATAAGAGGGTGATCAAAATGGCATTATTAGGGGTTTGGGACAATTGCCTGTAAAAAAATGTGGCCTTGTCGAGCTGAAAACATGAATCGAAGGTTTGTCGAACGCAATAAGGTACTTGGCAGTGCGATTGAGCATGGGGATTGGGTGGAAGGATCTGAGGAGCACCAAAGAGCCTATACTGGGTCTTGACATTCTAGGGCCGAGCATAGAGGCCCATGGCTATGTGTGGTAGGACCATATATGGACTTGCCGAACTGAAATAGGGCCACAGTTGATTGGCTTCCAAAAAGTGTGTGTGTGACAAGTCTTCCGAATGTGGGTTGCTGCACTGAGATTAGCGCGGCTAGGCTTGGGATGAACTAGACGGAGTGTACAGTTGTTAGGATGCCCATTAGGAGTGCGAGACTAGCTTGTCGTGCATAGACACGGTGGTTTGGGGCTGGGCCGAAAGCCCTAAGGCAAATCAGAAAGAGAGGGAGTCTAGAAATTACCTTGGCCGAGCTAGAATGAACGTTGTCTAACTGAAAAGATCTATAGATTGAGTTGTGCTGATTGGAAGGCTCCAGTTGGTTGAGCTGGAGCACAGATGGGCAGGGTGTGCAGCCAAAAGAGTTGTAGGACACCTGAAGACCTAAGAGGGAGCTTCTCCCACTAGAAGGCTCTCAAAGAGATTTGAGGATTCTTGTGGGGAAAATGGATGCACGAGGCTTCCTTTTATAGTGGAGGGGAGGTTTGTGGTGCATTAATGGAGGCATGGTGTTGATTTGGGACAAGTCAATGTGCTCAGAAATCATTGTCGAGGTTGAGTGCAAACAACCTCCTATTTTGTTTGGTCAAGTTGGCTTAGGTAAGCGTGTGACAATCCATTGATATTAGTACCACATGTCATTCCGATTGACATGCTTGACTTGTCAATCCAGCTAATGGGACATTTCATTAGGACTAATGATTGGACCAATCATTGGTTAAAAATAACAAAAGGCTCCCCCAACTTTTGGATATTCTCAATATGACACCAACTTTCTGATTCTTGCAAAATAGCTCTCTAAAACCTAGATTCTAACTATTTCAACCATAACATATCTTTATTAGGCCGAAATAAATACTGGAAAATTTTTAAAAAATTACTAAAATTATGAATTCGCATAATAAACATTTTTGAGTTTGTTTTCTTGGGTCGGGACTTTACATCCTCCCCGCCTTAGGGAGTTTGGTCCTCCAAACTTGCTTTCACTCGGTTGAGTTATGTCTAAATCTTGGGTTGAAAAGATTCGCACCTAAGGAAAATGTCACGTCAAGCTGGCACTATTCCTTCATTATCATTTCCATCATTCCTTGGATCTCCTGGCATAAGTGCATATATTTGGCCTTGTCTTTGCGCATTCCTGTCATTGAAATTTCTATTAGGCCAGTTGACCTGACGATTGACTTAGTCGTTATTCTTTCCCATCGGTACCATATTTTCTCTAGTTCCCCTAGGAAAGTTTTACTTTATGTGCCCTGCTTCACCGTAGTTGTAACATCCAAACCCAATGGTCCTTCTCAAACATTTGCCCGGGTGGTGCCTCTCGCATATTCTGCATTATGGGTAGGTCATTATCTGATTATTATTTTTGTCTCTCCAATCATTTCCCATGTTTTTCTTCTTCAGGTTGTAGGGTTCATTGCTTTCTGAGTTGCATTTCTTATTCTTGTGATACAATCGACTTTAATTGACATCTTGCTCCATGATAATTGCTCGATCGAGTACTTTCACGTATGTTGGAAGTTGCAAGGGTCGTAGCATTCTTCTTATTTCGTATTTCAGTCCATCCTCGAATCTCATTGCCTTCATGTCCTTTGTTAATAATATGTATGGCGCATATTCTGCCAAGTTTGTGAATTTTGCTTCATAGTCCGCTACTGACATAGATCCTTCTTGCTTGAGATTTTCGAACTCTAAACGCTTTGCATTTTGCATTGCTCTCGGCATATATTTATCCTTGAAAATCCTAACGAAATGGGTCCACTCTATTCTAGTAACGTTCAATCATTCACGGTTCCACCAACGATTGGTTCTCCCGTTAGGAGGTGTGATCTGATCTCTACTTTTTGCCTCTCTCTGCACCCGAGGAGTCTAAAATTCTTCTCCAATTTGTCCATCCATTCTTTGGCTCTCCATTATATGTTAATGGCTTGAGCTTAAAAAAGTCTTTGATTGCAATTATGTCGACTGATGGCCGAGGGATCTCTTTTAGGCCTTGGTCTTTGAGGAGATTTCCCCTCTCGTTTTGTTGTCCACCTCTATTTTGCCGAAACTGTTGCTGAAACAGTTCTTGTTGTTGTTGCAATTGTTGCTGAACACTTTGTTGTAACATTTGTTGCTGTATTTGTACTGCTTTCATAAAGGTTTTAATCGATTCTCGCATTTCTGCTAGGGGTTGTCCTGGTTAGTATCCTCTCTGGTTCCATTCCCATTGCGTGTAAGCGCCATGATGACTGATTGTCCTGAAATTCATACAGTAGAGAGGGAAAAGCATTAAGAGAATTGGTTTGGGTCTTACTACAAAGCAAGGGGTTCTCAAGAAAAGCTTAATAAAGCAGGAGTCAAATTTTGGTGCTAATGAAGTTTTTTCCTAACCACATAGGGTTTCGACGCTAATATTGGAAAAAGGCACACGATGCCAAATCGGATTTTATTTAATGGATAGATTCAGATACAAGATGGAGTTATATGACTTAGAATGCTTTGGTAGTACATCGAAGATAAGAAGGCAGCTACTCATCATCGGAGTTACTGGGCCACTCTTAGTATGGTTCTTGATGCACCAATGGCGTGACAGGTGCCAGAGGTACCTCCTCAGGGTTTTCTTCTTCCTCTTCCTCTTCTTCTTATTCTTCTACCACATTTTTGGGTTGGGAAGCCAACTCTAGGGCTTGCTCCCGAGGTGTTTCTTCTTCACTATTGGAAGCGTGGATTCTAGATGTTCCTTCACCACTAGAATATCTCCGCATCGCATCCTTAATTTTCTCCAAGTTCCATATTCGTATCGTGCCTCTAGCTATATGGCATGCATATTCCTTTGCCTCCAAACGGTCGTCGATCATGGCTCAGATTTTTTGCTCTGATTTTTCTTCATGCTTCCTCGCGACTTTAATTATTATGTCGGTGGCCATAGCCTTGTGTCAGAGATGACCTTATCTACGTAGGCCTCCCATTTTATGCGAGTCATCCTTCGAGGTCCCCTCTCATCATGTGTATTGAAGTTATCACTAGATTGGTCATCACTATTGCCTTGGTGGGGATTGATGCTATTAGCCATTCTATAATATTTGAGACATAACCCTATAAAAAACATCCTAACTGAGGGAGTCGCACATAATAATACTTATCATCACGTAAGGCACACTAAATTATGTAACTAATGTGTACCTAGTTCTTCTAACTTTGGGTTTTATTTTGACAAATTTAAAAACTTAGGCTCTGATACCACTGTTGTCACGACCCATACCGATTTAGGGCTGAGTCAATGACTGGCCACGAAAACTCTTAAGGCCTTCTAAAAACAAAAAGTTTAGGGATTTCCAAAATAACTTTTAAAAATAGATTGATATCAGAGAGCGAAAATTTTCATTAAATAACCAGAGTTCAGAGTAGTTACATTCAAATGTATATATGCCATTCACTTTACAATAATACAACCCCAAAATTTGGACAAACTAATAAAAGAAACATCTACAATAATGATATAATTAGATGTGCTCTAATCTCTGAATGTGTCTTTTTAAGTGATTCATGTTACATCAACAACTCCATTAGCACTACAGCAGTGAGTCTAAACTTGTCATATCTACTAGTAATACGTGTTAGGGGGTAAGCCTTTCAACCGGTGGATCCAAATGGAAGATGGTGGTGATGGGATGAACTGCCTGAAAAAGAAGGAAACATTAGGATACCGGTAGATGTCACCGGTGAACCCTCTGATGATTAAGTTAGCAAGGGGTTTTTAGAGAGAGAAGGCAAATGGACAGAGTTTTGGCTCTAGGAGAAAGTGTACCTCAAGTATTGAATACTCTCCTCTATATATAGGATCATTGGTAAGTGCACAGCACGTGCTTCGGTGCGAGTAGACCTCCACCCTGCACCATTGGACAGTGCACATGTTCCTTTTGCGCACATGGGCGGCAGGCCGACGGGTCGGCTTCTGACAATGTCAGGTGGCACTGCCTGATAACATTAGGCGGCAGAAAAGCTGAAAAGGTGATCTGACATGCAGCAGAAATCCCAGAAAGATGATTCCTCTGTCGGGCGTGTGTCTACCACGTGCAGAGAATCCGGGATGCTGTCTCCCAAGGGAATCTTCTCTGTAGTCGAGGCTAATGTCCTGTCTGGCCGAAGGAGCACCCTACAGTATTTTGGGAGTCATCGGTAGGGAGCCGTCCCTGGGCAGTGATCCTTCAGTGCCGAAGTGAGCCCCGGGGAACCCCCTCTATCGGCCCTTCCTCTACCCGGTCGCATGACCTCTATCTTGTGATCTGGTCCTCGTGGAGGATGTTCGCGGCTCTAGCCTCTCTCTTGGTTCAGCCCCCAACAATAGCCCCTCAACCCCTTTGGCCGAAGCCTTTTGGCCAAAGCGGGGTTGACTTGAAGCCATAGAGATATGTTGGTGTCGAAGACGGAGAGCACCGGACCACTTGAGCTGCCTGGAAACTTGGACCACTAACAACTTTATTAACCATCGCTTTGATTCTGATGACGTGTTGCCTTCTGCATTGATGAAACGTCTACCAAAGAGTCACATCAACAGGTGGAAGCCCTGGTGGCCAACACATGCCTGAAATGACGGAATGGTAGGCCACGTGTCGCGTTGGCATTGATCGGCCCTATGGCGGATAGGACAACATGCGCGTATAGGTCACTCGGCAACGTCGACAAAGCTTTTTATAAATGCAGCAATCATTACTTTTGCTTTTACCGGCTGGGCCGATCGGCCAGTTATACAATTTTTCACCCAGGTCCTTACTATAAATACCCTCCTAAGGTTTTTCCTTCCTTCGGTTTAAACCAACTTCAGAGCTTTGGCGATTTCCGTCCACCGTAAGGTGATTTCTGGCAGCCCTCAGGACGATTTCCGGGGAAGCTTTTCCCAGATTTTCTTTCTTCCATCCTCAGTTCCAGGTACTAATTCCTGTTCTTCATCTCGAACGCCTTCGTTTCTTCTGGATTTTTTAGTCATTTTTTGCGACCTTCCAGATCTAGCCATGGGATTAATCTCCCAAGGCTTCTGTGGACGCTAGAGGGCTCTGGCTCCATAGATTCTGGCAAAACTCCTCCCCGTTGACGTGGCTTCACTGCCCAATGTTGGCTGGTGGTTGAATGCCCAATCGCAGATCATTCCTATGCTTGACTTCTTAGGCTAGTGCCGGACCGACTAACGGTGCCTCCCTACTTGTGTTCTTACATATCCAATCATGGTGTCGAAGAGACGGTTCGACAAATTTTGCCAACTGCTTTCTTCGGAGTCAGACGTCCAGGAGTTCAAAGAGGAGTTTGATATTCCGAACGACGTGCACATTTCCCTTGCCCCCGTCGGTGATATGGAGTCGGGGCCATCGCACATTCATGTGCCCATTTGTGCCATAGTGGAGGGCGGTGTTCGGTTCCCCTTCCACCCCATGCTGAGTCGGTTCTTCGGCCAGCTGAATCTCACAACATCTCAAGTGACGGTCAATGTTTTTAGGAATTTGATGGGGTGGTCCGGCTGAATGAGACCCTCGGAGTGAAGGATCGACTCTCCTTTCAAGACATCTTTACCTGCTATATGATTGGCTTCAATAAGAAGTCACGCAAATACTACTTCGGTAGGAGGCCGCATCAGGTTGGCTTGATTGACGACCTACCGGATTTGGATAAGTATGGCGAAGATGTCATGATTGTTTCTAGCACGTTTGATCACTTGAGGGGGCTGTGGCGGGTCCCATTTATACACGATGCCCTAGGTAAGCTTTTCTTCTTCAATTCTGATCAGTCAATCAAGTGAAGTTTTCTAATTTGTATGTTTTTTGCAGACTACGGTATTGTTGGCTCCCTGAAGCTTGGTGCCGACGTAGACAGGGTCAAGAGGGTATCGGAGCTTCCTTCTATTCTCCGCTCGGTGCCTATCTTGCTCGGGTATACTCCCTCGTATACCCACACTCTTGATTCGCGGCAACCCTCGGTTGAACCCTCCGGCGAAGTTCCAGAAGAAGAAGACATGGGCCAAAGAAAGGTGACAGATATTGCTGTCGAGGTCTTTGCCACAGCCCCTACCCTAGTGGATGCCGAGCCAATTGTAACCATTACAAAAGAGAAGCCAGCTGCTCAGGCCAGAGTCACCCCCATGCCAGAAGAGTTGGTCACTGCTCGTGCTCAGAAGAGGTCCAGGCATGCCGAAGGGAGGACGACCATTTCGGATGCCGCTGCCGCCGGGGCCACAGAATCCTTGCAGGCGATAGATGTTGAAGAGACGTCCATGGTCCCGAAGTGGGTGCCTACCCTTCGGTACGAGGGCTATGAGCCCCTAGAGACTGACACGGTAGGGGAGAGCGTGACTGTGGCCATGGAACTGCTTCAGGCCTTCACCTTGCCGAAGGATATGGAGGAACTCCCCCTCGGCGCCAGGACTTGTTTCCATCAGATGATGTACTACGCTGGTCGTGTAAGCTTCTTCCTTTGTGGTTCTTTCTAATCTATCTTTGTCTTCGGTCCTGGTCTGGTAGTTTTTTGGCTTTTACAGATGATGGCTGTCGGAGCAGGAGTGGATCGGTGCATCTCCAACCTTCTTGTTTCTTCCCACTCAGCTCGGAAAGAAAGTGAAGAGAGCCGGAAGAAACTCGAAGAGGCTAAGATGTATGTGTGCACGCCGTGAGGAGCATGTATGTGTGCACGCCGTGATCATCATCGTAGTTTTTCGTTAGATGATTCGATTGAGGTCAACCCTTGGCCTACTAGGATTCGTGAGATCCTCCTTATGTTCAAAGTTGTTAGTATCGGCATCAGAGTAGTGCAGCGAAAACGTGGTGGGGTACGATTGTGATGGCATGAAGAAATATTTCTATGATCTTGAAATCACCTTTGAAAGAGAAATTCTTTCCCTACTCCTTTTCGTGTAACATTGCGAATAATGGTTCGAGTAGTGGTCTTGGTTAGCGTGTTGGTTTCCCAACCTACTTCCCGATTTTGAATCTTGTAATTCGGCCACTTGGCTTGTAGGGTTCTAAGTGTAGAATGATGAATTCGGCTTACAAATCTTGCTTTTCGCCTTCGTTCGTGGGTCAACGGAGTCATAAATTAACGTTCCTCTGGTTGGTATTCTTGGGCATTGGATTGATGTTCCCTCTTGTTTCCGTTGCCTTTGTTATGCTTGTCTTGTGACTAGTTGTGAAGTTTGTTGACTTTTGATAGCTTCTATCCTATTCGTGCTCCGTTCAAATGTAAGTTGTAAGACTTGTTGATTCTTGGATGACATTTCTTTGACTCGCGTCTTGCGTAATGCATGTAGCGGAAATCTCCATCATCGTGGTATTCTTGGTCGAAATGCGATTGTTTGCCTTTTGGTTACGAGGTCCTAGTGGACTTGAATTTGTTTTGTTGTTCCGTTCGTTATGATTTGCGTTGAACGTGGTAGTGATCGTTGGAAAGTAGCTCGTGAACCAAAGAAGTACGTACCCGTTTAACCGTGGGAAAGTTGGGAACGAATGCATATTGTGGTCTAGACTTGGTGTGAGTTTAGTGTCATGCCATGTTGTTTGGGCTTGGCGCTTGCACATTTTGGCGTGTGTGGATGTGTGAGTATTTTTTTTTGTTATGTGATATACGTTTGACGTGGTGAATTGGTTTGAGAAGAGCTATCGGCCGGGGCGTCTCAAAACAAATCACTAAGGTCATACGGTTACCACACTAGGTGTGTGTTTGGTGTGGTGTGTTCTTTGGCTCAAGAGTTTGGAGCATATTCGCGTATTGCATTTATTTTGGTTGGTTCGTGGGTATTGGTGCGATAACATATCCTCGCTAGTTATAATTCTCTAAGCACTCATGCTAATGGTCTTAAGCATGTCGGCATATCCCCGACGTATCCTTGACGTATCGACGTATCTTTAGCGTATCCTCACATATCGGTGTACCTGTGGTGAGATTGTTGGTTCCTTGATCTTGAGGAGATTGATCTTTTATTGGATCCTCCATCTCTCGTGTCGTTGACCAAAAAAATAATTTGTTTGTGTGTCAACGTATCCCTTTCATGTCGGCGTGTCCACACCTTATCGGGAGTTGTCACTTTTAATCTTTTGTGTGGCACATGGGTTCTCTCAAGTTTGGTATTTCTCGGTGGAAATCTTTGCATCTTTATCCTTAGTAAATCTCGTGGACAAATCATTGGGTGTTGAAGTAAGGTGGTGCTTATGTGGGATTGAGCATTAGAACAACCGTATCGAATTCATGCATCTTAGTTGAACTCTCTCCATATTTGTTGTGATCAAATTTATGAGAAGTTGTTGTGGAAGTATGTTTGATTTTAATTTAAGTATTGAGGTGTGAACCCGTAGTCTCGTTCATTAGTAGTATGGTTTTCATCCCCTCTTTTTCCTATTTAAATTTCGAGGACGAAATTCTTTTAAGGGGTATGAGATGTAACGACCTAGAATTTTAAATAATTTCTTAAATGTCATTATGATCGATATCGAGGCCCATTCGATGAAATTCAATGGTTCGGGGTAGTTAGAGTCCCTAGTGGTGGATGGCGGTCCTAGGTTGTTCCGGCAATGTGCCGAGGGTCTTCTAGGCCTATTATGACTCCGAAATATTTTCTGAATTCGAAAATGTTCTTCATCAATGTCGTAGAAAATTCAATTACGAATCCAACGCAACTTGAATCGTCTCAATCGGAGTTCGGATGAGAAAGTTAGGCCCAAAACTCTCTGAAAGCTATTTCGGTGAACTGCTGCACATAGCGTAACCGGTTACGGTTTTTTGGCGTAACCGGTTAGGGACCTCTCTCTACGATTTGGAAGAAACAACCGCGTATAGCGTAACCGGTTACGGTTGCACAGACTGCATTTCTGGCAGCTTAAGTGGGGGCATTTTGGTAATTGTCTGGGGCGTATTTATACTCGATTTTCATGTAATGAGTCATCCAGAACTCATTTTTGACATCTCACTCTCTCTCTCTAAAGCAAAAATCGATTTCTCTCTCCCCCTCTCTAAAAAATCTCTCCTCTCTACATTTTGAAGACCATCCGACCTCCGGATGGAGTTTTTGCAAGGAGAAACGTTGCTCCTCTTGGCGAGAGCTTTCCGGTGACCCACTTGGCGAGTCCATCCGGCAAGATTTTGGATTCCGACGACTTTCCAGCGAGGAGCTTCGGAGGTACGGTCTTAAGGAACGTTGAAGAGGATGAGGAGATCTACACGGTGGCGGGTTCGGTTTGCGGCAACATTTTTCGGCAACTTCTCCGGCGACTTCTCCGGCGACTTCTCCAGCGATGCTCCCGTGGGTAAATTCTTAACTCCTATTGAGTATGTGTGTGTGTGTGTATAGGTTTGATTGAATAATCATGATTTGTGTGAATTACATTTAATGACCTAGGATTGCCCGTTAGGTGTTCGATGAAATGCCCGAGAGGTTTGTGGGTCCAATTGATGGGATCCTAGGATTGAATCATGGTCACTTGAGTTTAGATATCACTTGAGGTTAACGTTAGTGTCACGTGTTTGATGATTTACCCGTGAGAGGTGTGATTGGTGCATTGGGTGATTTGTGGGAGGATTGGTGGCCATTGGAGTTTAGGGTCGCCAAGTGTTCGACGAAATGCCCGTGTGAACCTTAGATTGCGTTTTGGGCTTGTGGCAACCTTGGAATTGTTGTGGGATAAGTAAATGGAATACTTGGGTGAGTCGAGTCGTTGAAATCATAATAAGTCCCCTTGAACTTGCGGGACGCCGAGTGGTCGGTAATATTATTAAACGGGTGTCGAATTGGGAAATTGGGTGTTGAGTTTCTTCCTTGCCATCTCGGTAGATGTGGGCTTTACTTAGACTCATTGTGATGGAACATTGGGCTTGAAACAATTGATTGAGGTTGAATGGTATTGGTGATGGTCTCCTTTGAATTGGCCAAGTGGAGTTAATGATTAAAGAACTAAGTAAGTAGTTCAACGAAACTAATAAATGTCAAATATGGAGGATGTGCCCCACGAGGGCTACTCGTGTCAAATCTTGAATCTATCACTTAAGAAGGAATGTGGGTTGATGACCTTGACTACGCTTGGTACTAATGACAAAACACGGGCATGTGAACTAAGTGGAATATACCCAAACCATATTTTGGGTCGCGCATTGGTTATGTTGCAAATTGTCAAATCATTAATATTGGTAAATTGGAATGATAACCCACATATCAAATGATGAAGTAAACTCATTCGCGTGATTTTCGGAATGGTGTGGTTTTGAAAGAAAACTCATTCGCGTGATTTTCGGAATGGTGTAGCTTTGAAGAAAACTCATTCGCGTGATTTTTGGAATGGTGTAGTTTTGAAAATAAACCCATTCGTGTGATTTTCGGAATGGTGTTATTGGCAACAATGATAGGAAATTATGATTTAAGACATTCGCGTGATTTTCGGAATGTCATGGCATTCGCGTGATTTTCAGAATGCGGGATGGTCGCTCCATCTATGACATTGTGCATAATGGGGGTAGCGTAGCCCTCCCAACGTTACTTGGAGAATGATGGATAGGAAAGGATGGTGTGTTACCAGAGCCACCATGCCGGACCAACCCTATCAAAGTTGTATAATCGAATTAATGTGGTTCAAATATTAGTCGCGTGCTTTCGGGCTAATCGAATTAATGTGGTTCAAATATTAGTCGCGTGCTTTCGGGCTAATCGAATTAATGTGGTTCAAATATTAGTCGCGTGCCTTCGGACTAATCGAATTAAACTAAAGAAAGGGAAAGAAAGAATATCTCAAATATCTAGTATGATATATGAATCCAACACTTAACGGTAAGAATAGTTGGCGTGGTTCGCAACGTGAGTTCGGATTGGATATCTCAACACAGTGCTGGTTTGGGATCCTCAGTAGATCTTTCGAGTTGTTGTACCTTGGTTGTAAGGTAGGGGAGTTGAGATCAGATGTCATTTCAGTTAGACTAGGGACGTTGTATCCCCTTGTACTCTCTTGAGGTTGCAGTGTTGGTTAGACACACTTGTTGACGATATGCCCGTGTCCCTATTGTCTTGTGTTAGGTTTATACTATGTGCACTTAGCTTCTTTACTGTTTCTTCACGTTTACTTGTGGACACGTAGGCACGCACCACATGTGCATGCTTGGTAGTAGTTAGGGGTTTCCTCACTGAGCCGTGGTATGCTCAGACCCTCTTTCTTTTCCTTTTTCTAGTCTGTGTTGCAGGACTAGCTGGCCTTGGAGTAGGAGTCAGCTGCTGGATTTTCTTGAGTTAGGGAGGGCGGTTCCAGTTGCAGCTTGCACTTTTTACCTCAGCCCCAGCTGAGCTTTGTTCAGTGCTTTCGTTGTGGGTTGTACCTTTACCTTTGTACTGTAGTTTCAGTTTCAGTTTCAGTTCAGTTGTACTTGCACTTAACCTTTCAGTACTTCAGTTGTAGCCGGCTTCGGCATTGTAATTTACTTCCGCTTGTAGTTCCTGATTGTATCATGTATCATGTAATGAGAATTCAACTGAATGTGTATCTGAATGGCAAGTAGTTGTATCCCCTGTTTAATATTTAAATTGTATTTCAAAAAAATGGTTTGAAAATCCGGGGCGTGACAATATTAGTACCATATGACATGTCATTCCAATTGACATGCTTGACTTGTCAATCCAGCTAATGGGACATTTCATTAGGACTAATGATTGGGCCAATCATTGGATAAAAATAACAAAAGGCTCTCCCAACTTTTGGATATACTCAATATGACACCAACTTTCTTATTCTTGCAAAATAGCTCTTTAAAGCCTAGATTCTAACTATTTTAGCCATGGCATCCCTTTCTTAGGTTGAAATAAATACTAGAAAATTTCTTAAAATTACTAAAATTATGAATTTGCATAATAAACATTTTCGAGTCTATTTTCTTGGGCCGGGGCTTCACAGTTTGTCTTGTTGGTTTGCCTTGCTTGGTTTTCATCATTGACGACTTCCGACATAGTGTTCCTCCCTCCTTAGTTACAACGCCTTCGTAGCCTTTCTCTAATACCAACTGTCATGATATTAGAATTTCCAAACTAACCATGCAGTCTTAGATGTTATGTCCAATACTATTTGCACTTAAGTAAGCCAGAGAAGAGTAAATAAGCAAGAAGTACATCAGAGAGTTGAGAGAAGAGTTTTCACTAGAACAGTTAAAGATTACAAGTTTGGAGGTCTTGGAAATGGTTTGGGGAAATGAGACATTCACTTGTTTATACATCTTGGGAGAACCCTAGAAAATTTTCTAAAAGCTTCTTCGCTCTTCTACTTTAAAATTCTCTACAAGAATCTGTACAAGTATAGAATTATGTACAACAATCTAAAGAATCCTAAGATATACTTCTAGAACTCTTTTTAGAACTCTACAAGCTTTCATACTTATCTAGAATGTTGTTGAAAGTTCTAGAGAACTCCAAAGAAGACTCTTCAAAGGAGAAAAGGCACTACGACTTGCTTTCCAAGGTAGCCAACTAAAGAAAGTATGTTTCATATTTTGGGTGGAGCATAATTTGACATCCCATTACTGATACAACTAGAGTATAAGAAACATCCACTACTCAGACATATGAACTTGCAAGGCAAGGAGTTGAATGAGATTATGAATATGATCAAAACTATCCCATGACCAAATTTCTCAATCAAAGACGACAACTTGACAGACAGCCAGTCGCCTAGTAGTTTGTCAATTTCAATGTCCTCCAAATCCAAACATGGACAGAATTATCACATGAATTTATAATACACAATGAAGGCGAGGCAATCACTATGCCAATTCTTATATTGCGTTTGAGCCTAATAAGTTTCCATGGGTTGAGTCAAATTAAGCCACATGCTATGCAATTTTTGCTATTCATTTAAGTTTATTACTTTGTGTATATATTGTCAAAGATTATGTATGTATTCAGTTCTTCTCCATCGATACACTCATCGATTGGGAATTACATATGTAATGTTATTGTTGTTATTCAAGTATAACGACCGATATGATATTTGGTAGTCACATCTCCTCCAAAGGTTCAAACAAGAGGAGGACTTTGTTACACCCACGGCTGTATCTCAGATGGTAGCAGGACGTGCCTGATTAGATTCAGTCTTGTTTAGGTCCGGGGCTCGAATCCTGACGGTGACCAGAGATCACTCTTATGTACCTAAGTGTACAGACAAGGCCACGTACTTAGTAACCGTTTGGGAAGAGCCGAATTTACTCTCTCACGTGCTTCTGAGTGACGGCAGTGATGGAGACCTCAATGGTGGGGTACATCATTTTTAAGAGGAGGACTTTGTTTCTATCTACATTTACACACCCAGAAAATTCAAGAATCAAATTTCTCTCTTTGTTTATTTATGGTATATATACCAGAGAAAAAGAAAGAGGGAGCTATTTGTGCAACACAAGGCAGAGACAGATCTGCTCATTGAATGCTAGACAGAGGTAATAAACGGGAAACACAAATTGATGAATACCACCATGTCAATTCAATTTTCTGTTCTAAGTTGGAAGTGGGGCAAAAATAAATGCAGATGCCATTAGATTCTCAGCAGTAAAGAGTAGAGTACTTCTACGAGGATAAAGAAGAATCTTGATTCTTTACCTAACACCATGCATCAGAAATGTTTTTAAACCAAATTATAAATTCTAAGCTTCATAGTACTAATACTTTCTTCTGAAAAATAAAATTTTCAATACTAGCAGTGTTTTTGAAACACTAATGATTTACAGCAAAACTCAAGCACCTTTCAAGAATCGATTCACAAATTCTATCCTTCACCTTTTTCTTCCAAGTGTGCAAATTATTTTGCATGTGGGAATTTGGGAGGTATGCATGCATGCCTACGCACTATGCAGAATTTCTACTATTCTAAATCAAGTATCTTAAAGGCTAAACAGACAGATATGTCACCTATCTATATTGTTGATATTCAGCTCAAATTTGGGAGTTTTGTTGGAGTAGGGCAAATGAAGTCGCTCGAGCGGTTTCCCGTTCGCTCGAGTGAGGTTCTATTCCGCTCGAGCGAACTCCTTCACCATCAGACGGACGAGTGCGCTAGAGTCAAGCGACATGATGTCACTCGAGCGAGTGTAGTTTCGCTCGAGTGACTCCGAACTCACTGGAGCGAATTCTGGGCGGTTTCGGCAGTTTCCAAGTTTGCTTAGGAAACTATGTAAAAGATTTATATGCATCTTGGTTCGCGTTCTGAAGTGGGGAGAGTAATTTTCTGGCTTTTAGAATATATCATTGATATTCCAAATCATATGTGAGAGAGTATTGTGAGGATCTCATCGATCACATTTGTAGCCTTCTGAAGCATTTGTTTCCCCTCTGATAATAAAATCTGCTATCGTTTGGCTGCCCATGGACGAAGGTATACACATCGTGTCACGCCTCGGATTTTCAAACTATTTTTTTTTGAAACCATTTAAATAAATGCAGGGGAGATCACTACTTGTTGTATCGATACATTCTGTCTATTTTCTCATTACATTGTACAAGGTATGAAATACAAGCGGAAGGTAAAACAATGCCAAACGGCTACAACTGAAGTACAGAAAGTCAAGTACAAGTACAATTGAACAGAAACTGAAGCTACAGTACAAAAGTGAGGGTACTACCAACAACAAGTGCTGAACACAACCCAGCTGAAGCTGAGAAGGAGGGTGCAAGCTGCAGCTGGAACTGCCCTTCCTAACCCAAGAAAACCATGCAGCTGACTCCACTCCAAGGCCAGCTAGTCCTGCAACACAGACTAGAAAAAGAAAAGAAATAGGGCCTGAGCAAACCACGGCTCAGTGACGGTAACAGCTAAAGACTACAAGGTATGCACGAGATCGTGCAATCCTAAGTGTAAGCCCAAGTAATAATAAAGCCAACATTGAGGTGAACACACGCACGCACTAAAGGAGTGACCAAGAACTTCATCAATAGACAACACCAACATGTAACCCAATTATAGATATCGTTCCGGAGAAACCATCCTATCACGACCAACACCCGAGACCACCACCAAACACAACCCGAAGAACAATATGGACCACCACTACCATT
>NMUG010001171.1:0-18698 GCA_002855965.1 Monotropa hypopitys
CTGTACTTATATCAAGATTATCGTATTATTATTTTTATTTCTGGTACAATAAAAATTTCACATTTATAAAAAATTTTGAAAATTTAACAAAAATTCCACAAAAATTTCACATTTTCCAAAAAAAATTAAAAAATTTGAATTTCTGAAAATTCCAAATCTGGAACAGAAATTAAATTTCCGAAAAAATTAATTCCGAAATTGAAACAAAAAAATTAGTTCCAAAAAAAATGTTCCGAATTCCGAAATGAGTTTTCCATTCCGTTTTGTCCGATGTGCAGCTCCCCCCCACATTTATTAAAAAATTTGAAAATTTAACAAAAATTCCAAAAAAAATTCAAATTTTCTAAAACATTTAAAATTTTTGAATGTCCGAAAATTCCGAAACTTGAACAGAAATAAAATTTCCAAAAAAATTAATTCCGAAATTGAAACAAAAAATTTAGTTCCGAAAACAGTGTTCCGAATTCCGAAATGAGTTTTCCGTTCCGTTTCGTCCGATGTGCAACCCCCCAACCCCCCCTCCTCCCCCAAACCCACCCACACACACACCACACACACACCACACACAACTTCCCCACCAACAATTCTGTCCAACCAATATGGTATAAAGCTTCTGGGTCTTCCATAGTCCGAGAGTAAGAAACGAAAAATACAAATATCAGATTCTGTAAAAACATGACTCGTAAAAGATTAGTAGCAACTTAAGATCTCTGAAAATGATCCTGAGAAGCGGCTTAGATTCTGTACAAGAGCCTATTTATTTCCAAAAATTCCATTTTTTGTACAGCAATAAGGTCAAATAGAAACCCTTTCTCTCCTTCCGGATTTTCCCTGTCAGCAACACATTACAAGTTGGCTCCATGAACTAGGAGCTGGACATTTGACATCTGAACTCGCAAAAGTTAAGTGCTAGCACCTAGAAATTACCTTTAAACTGCATTTGAATTATTATGGTGTTGTGCAAGGATTGCCAAGCGAGAGGAAATCGATGGAGAGCTCTAGGATTTATCAGAGAAATAAATTTACCTTTTCACTTCAGTATTCTTCATTTCTTTTCCTTCCAAAATCCTCACAAATCCATTATCCAAACATAGCTAACTGCTTTTCTGAAGCCAAAGGTAAAGAAGGTTAGCCCTGCACGAGAAGGAAGTCGATGAAAAGCTCTAGGATTAATCAATCAGAGCCTGATACTAAGCTCAGCCCTGAGATGGAGAATGCCATTGATGAAATAAAGACTATCTTCAGCCATGAATGAAGTCCACGGTATAGCAAACAAGTTACGGTACCCAACAGCTTTCCCACCCGTGAAAGTGTAATTGCCTTTGAATTTGCTCAGGTACTCCTCTGTCGGCTTTGACCTAGCTGAAAACTCGTAGTCAACGGCAATATTTACGGACCCCTTTTCCTGCATCCCAAGAAACAACCCAAAACAGTGGAAAGAGGTCTGCTGGTCCACATTGCAATGTGACGATAAGAAAAAACCTTGTCCACCCAAGTGGAACGCTTGGGAATAGATCCGTCCACATGGGAACAAATTTGCACACTCCTCTCGCTTCAGGTCGAGGTAAACTACACATTGTTGTCGTGGGAGTTCAAACTCAATCACCTTAATGGGCCGGTACTTGTAGGCCCGTTCGATGAACCGCTTGTTTGCGGCAGAAGACACTTCCGCGGCCGGGGCCCGCTGTCGGTGTGGGGGCTCCGCTTTGAAAAATAGAGCCTCTAGAACGACCTTGGACGCGAGTTCATGGTCGAAATCGATGCACGTTAATACCTTCTTGAGTTTTCGGCAAGTCATATAAGGGAAGCGGATGTAGCAACCGAGGCGGGACCCCAGAATTTCTCGACGCTCCTCCAGTATTGGGTACTGGGCCCTGGCCCACTTAAGTACGAAGTCGTACACTATGTCTTCTGATGGCACTTGGAGATCATCGCTGGATAAAATTGCCTCGATTCCAGCAAGGGACAATGTCATAACTTCATCTTGGAACCTGGGCCACAGGTGCAAAATCTCATATAAAGATGCATCTCAAACAGCATCTGGACAAATATTGCTTATAAACGAAGAACGTCTCAAGTTTATTTCAACTGATGAAGTCAAATACAAAGAAAAAGGTTAAATCCTACTTTACCAAGCAGGGCTGGCCCTGAGGCTTCGGCAACTAGGCCACCGCCTTGGGCTCCCAAATTTTTGGCCCAAAATAGGCCCCCCTTTAGATATAAATCTATATTATATATTAGTTATCGTAATTCATAATCGTAGTTATATTGTTATCTCCGCTGGTTTGAGCATGCTCCTTTCACACCTTAGACCAAGGTTCAAATCCTGATAGTTTGTTTTTTCAAGCTTTAAAAGATGTTTTCATTTTTCATATTAAAAATTTCGAGGGGTTCGATCCCAGACCAATAGATAGAACAAAAACGTATAAACCACTTTAACCAAGCTCAAAGCTTTGTAAAAGTACCGTAAATTATTAATATATATTGAAATATATTTCCTCTTTTCAATTAGGGTCCTACATTTTGATTTTGGTTTGGGCTCCCAAATACCTAGACCCGGGCCTGTTACCAAGCCATATAGATTAGGTACTGATTTCCTTAAAAGATGATGTGGGACAAATATGCAGAAGCTTTACCATGTTTTTGTTCCGAGCAACTCAGTCTCTGAGTATCTCATAGTGCAAGATAGGATGAGAGCATCTCAACTGTTGTCCTTCACATGTATTCAGCATATTTGCTATAGTTACCAGAAAGAGGTTTGAAATAGTTTGCAGACATGAATTCGAAAGGTATCATTTTGTCGAGTTAAATACCAGAGAATCTATTTGTTATTGTCTGATAAGTAAGCACAGGTACATACTGGAAAAGGACGCCAAGGATGGTCACCCATGTAAGACATTAGAAACCGAACCACCCAAACTAAGCCTTCTGTACCGACAAACTGGCCGGGCCATCTCAATCCTGTCTGCCATTTTGCTCTGTCAAGAACGCATTAAATCAACGGCCAGTTGGTACCCATTAATGGGTATGAACGCATATGCTCAGTAAATTAAATAACTCATAGTCTTACTTTCATGACAACATCCTATGTCAAGTTAGGTCTTTCCCTCCCCCAGCACTTCCACTGTGAGGCCCCGACCCGAGAAAAATGATTTAAGACTAAAATATAATTTTCGAAAATTTTGGGTATTATTCTGTAATTCAATTAGAATTATTTGAGGCTTAAAAGAAGGATTGGGGGTATTGTGGTAAAGAATTTAAAGCCTAGGGGCCAAACTGTTAAGATTTGAAAGTTGGGGATTCAATTGATGTCTGATGAAAACCGTCTGGTCAATGATTGGCCAATGATGGGCTCTGGCCGAAGTGCCAGTGAGCTGTCCCATCTGGACTGACTAGTCAGACTGGCTGACAAGACTGGTCGGCATTAACTTCTGAGCTTGCCCACACGCTTGGGCTTGTATCAGACAAGACTAGGCAGGGCAGGAGATTGTCGTGCAAGCCATCTCTACGCGACAATGATGGTCGGCAAGTTGAGTACTTGTCCATCCGAAGCAATTAATGCAGCTGGGCTCCCTCTTTGCTATAAATAAGTCATTCTTCGCATTCATTTCTCACTCACCCTTCCTCCGAGCATTCAAGATTTTAGTGAGAGAAACCTTTTGTCTGAAGCTCCATATGTCTAGAAAACTTTGGCCGAACATTTAATCAATCCTTCAACCTTCGAACATCAGTCTCTCAATTCACAGGCCTTCGGAAAATCTGCTCGGCAAGCTTGTGTCCAAAGCAAATCTTGTGCTCAGCAACCATCCTTTGGAACTCAAGTGCTCGGCAAGCTTATCCTTAGGAAGGTAACTCTTGTTGCACCTTGTTCATATTGGCCCTTCAGTATTTGTTTATCTAACAGTCCCATTGCACACCTTGTCGTGCTGTTTTAAGGACCAACACCTTTATTGATTGACCGGCAGACCCACCAAAGGGTTTGGCAATGCCTTGCAGACCTCCTGACTGTTCGGCAGGTCCTTTTCTGTCCTACATTCTGCTCGGCAGGCTTATCCTAAGGTCCTTCTCGCACTAACCTATGCTTGATACGAACCCTTACCAGTGTCCGGCAAGCCAATGTTCGGCTTAGCTCCTTTGCCGCATAGCTCTGGCTATCATTTAGTGTTCAGAGTTTGGCCATACACTGTTGTCCGGACTTCCTCAAGTCTTGTTCGACAGAGTTCCTTCTCAGCTCGGCAAAGCATGTCCGGACCTCCTCGAGTGTCACTGACTCACCGCTTATGATTGCCGACCTCTTTTACAGCTGGAGCACTTGTTCTCGACTGGGTGCTCAGCCATTCTTTGAAAATCTAATCTCCTCCTACTCGGCTAAGCATCACACTGAGCGGGCCTTTGGCCCTGACCACAAAAGGCATCATTCCGACCAATTTCGACCATTCAGAGATCCGAAACCCATGGTTCCCACACTGCCAATGCTCAATCGATATCACTTTGACTGGTCCGGTTGCCCATGTTTGACTGTCCGACAAATTGCCAACTCGGCAGTCCATTACTCGGTCCAAGTTTGCCCTGCATGTGTGCTTGGCTACAAGCCTCCGGCCCAGTTAGCCTCCGACCATTGTGTCCTTCGGCCTGTGAGTGTTCGGTTGGTATGTCCTCCGGTCTGTTTTTTTTATTGCGACTGGTACGCCCTCCGACATGTGCTCGGTCAGTAACCCTTGATCTCTTACGTATTCGGTCAGTATAAGCCTCCGGCCAGAGGCAGTCGGCCACGCTTGGTCCGGCAAGCCTTGTTCGGCAATAAGCCATGGATGGCTCGGCTATGATGGAAAAACTGATGAATAATGAAAATTTTAAGATATTAATGCCATATTTGGGCTTCGTGGATTAATCGAAAAGAGTTGAGGCAAGAAAATCCAAATCAATCAAGTAAGTCTCTAGATGCCTTGGTTTCTCGTATCTTGTCAAATCATGCTTATACATTTGCTAAAGTACGTTTATATGGTAATAAACACTCAATGATAATATGTTGACACTTGAATGAAATTAAACGGCATGTACATTCTATTTTATTACCATGGATTGGCAAACCGGAAACAATTTATGTTTGAATGGCATGAGACGTGACACGGTAGCTCGGACGACAAGGGCTGGATCTGAAACCAGTGGAGAAGGGGAAATAAGGGAGGGATCATGACTAGGTGATCACTGCACGATATCATATCATCTCTATACAAATATTGCTTGGGGTCTCTCCCTAAATGACTAGTGTCGGGAAGAGCAAAATGAAATTCATGTCGAAACGTCAAATGGAAAGACAAGCTATGAGTACGGCCATAAGCTTGAAAATTGATTAAAATTACAATAAGGCCCTGGTGTGCCAAGTATATGATAAGGCACTTGTGTGCCAAGAAATTCTCTCAATATCTTTATGGCTAATGAGCCACGAGATAGATAAATGTAAAATTTGTATGGAATCAAAGATAACAAGAATGTCATTTCCTGTAGTTGAAAGAACATCATCTTTACTTGAATTGATTCATAGTGATATTTGTGATTTTCATAGTACCCCTACTAGAGGCGGCAAACAATATATGGCAATATTTATAGATGATTATTCTAAATATTGTTGTGTATTTGTTACATTCAAAGGATGAAGTACTTGAGAAATTTAAAGCATATAAAACAGAAGTTGAAAATCAATGCGGAACAAATATAAAACGCCTTAGGTCTGATAGGGGTGGTGAATACCACTTCCCGGATTACTGTGAATCTGTTGGCATAATTCATGAAGTAACTGCACCTTATACTCCACAACAAAATGGAGTGGATGAAAGGAAAAATAGGACTTTATCAGAGATGGTGACTGTTATGCTTAGCAATGCTGGATTAAGTAATGGTTTGTGGGGTGAAGTCATACGTATCGCTACTTATATCCTTAACAGAGTACCTCTTAAAAAGTCTAACATTACTCCATACGAGTTATGGTCAAAGCGGAAACCAAACCTAAGTTACTTTAAGACTTGGGGTTGTAGGGCGATCGTAAGATTGCCTGGACCTAAAAGAAAGAAATTAGGTCAAAAAGGAATTGAGTGTGTATCCCTTGGATATGCTCTACATAGTAAAGCATATAGGTTTCTAGTGGTTGAGCCAAATGATTTTGTGTCAATAAACACCATCGTTGAATCTCGAGACGCAGTATTTTATGAAAATAGGTTTGACACAATTCCTAGGTTAAAGTCAAGTAAAGACTTGGAATCTAACAATGATTCAGAACTATTTGCCTTCAATGACTACAAAAGGAAATGAGCCTATTGAGGAACAACATGAGGATAATGAACCTATGGAACAAGTTGAACTTAGAAGGAGCAAACGAGTTCAGAGAGAAAAAAATGCTTGGTCCTAATTTTGTAGTTTATCTAGTTGAAGAAACTAGAGAGACTACATGTTTTCACAATGTGTTTTCACTTCATGTGGAAATGGATCCATTGACTTTTGAAGAAGCAATGAAGTCACAAGATGTTGCTTTCTGGAAAGAGGCCATCCAAGATGAGATGGATTCCATCATGGGTAATAATACCTGGGTACTTACGGATTTACCACCAGGTTCTAAACCAATTGGTTGTAAGTGGATTTTCAAGAAGAAAATGAAATTCGATGGAACTATTGACAAGTTCAAGGCAAGATTAGTTGCAAAAGGTTTTACCCAAAAGGAAGGTATCGATTATTTCGATACATATGCTCCGGTTGCTAGAATCTCAACAATTAGAGTCTTAATTGCTCTTGCTTCTATATACAAGTTTGAGATTCATCAAATGGATGTCAAAACGGCATTCCTTAATGGTGAGTTAGATGAAGAAATCTATATGAAGCAACCAGAGGGTTTTGTAGTTCAAGGTCAAGAACACAAAGTATGTAGACTTGTTAAGTCACTTTATGGACTTAAACAAGCACCTAAGCAGTGGCATGAAAAGTTTGATAAAATAATCTTGTCAAATGGTTTCAGAATACACCAATCAGATAAATGTGTGTATAGTAAATTCAATGGAAAATATGGTGTAATTATTTGTTTGTACGTGGACGATATGCTCATTTTCGGGACAGATCAAAAGGGCAATCAAAGTACAAAAGATTTTCTTTCGGCTAACTTTAGCATGAAAGATATGGGTATTGCTGATGTAATATTGGGTATAAGAATTAGAAGATATGATGATGAGTTGATTCTAAGCCAGGAATATTACATTGAAAAGATTTTAAAGAAGTTTTATCATTTGATAGCAAACCAGTTTCTACACCATATGATTCTCATATACCATTGAATTCCAATGATGGGAGAGCTATATCACAACTTGAGTATTCTAAGGTGATTGGTAGTTTGATGTATGACATGACATGCACAAGACCAGATATTGCTTATGCAGTAGGGAGACTTAGTAGATACACTAATAATTCCGGTCACATGAATTGGCAAGCAATACACAGAGTATTGAGGTAGCTGAAAGGTACTATAGACTATGGAATAGTCTATAGTGGATATCCTTCTGTTTTGGAAGTATACACAGACGCCAATTGGATTACAGAGCGGAATGATGGTTTGTTGTTTACACTTGGCGGAGGTTCAGTCTCCTGGGGATCCAAGAAGCAAACACTCATTACAGACTCGACCATGGCAACCGAGTTTGAGTCATTAGCTTCTGGTAGCAAAGAGGCTTAAGGAATTTATTATTGGAAATTTCAATATGGCCTAAACCTATGCCACCAGTATCTTTGCATTGTGATAGTCAAGCGACATTATCACGAGCTTATAGTCAAGTGTACAATGGTAAGTCCAGGAATATAGGACTTATACATAGCTATGTTAGACAATTGATTACTGATGGGGTGATACCCATTGATTTTGTTAAGTTAAGTGAAAACTTGGCAGATCCTTTTACAAAGGGACTTGGTGCGGAAGACATCAAGAGGAATGGGATTATTGCCCACTTAGTTTGATCACTCCTGATGGAAACTCAACTCAAATGATTGATACTCTCAATCTCTTGAGTTCAATGAGAAACTACACCACATGTCGTGATTGAAAACACTTTAAAGATTATTCATACATTCCAAAGTAAAGTGTTCTGTACCTGTAATGTTATTATAAAAGAGGTTGAACAACTTAGTTCTTAATAGATTATTTTGTGCTATTGTTACAAGAGCACTGATGATGATCTACCTATGTGAGTGTGGAGGTGGTGCCGCTTCCTATAAGTCACAGGGGTTAGACTTTAGAGCACTCATGAATCAAGATACAGACACAAGGCCAGTACACGGGTCAGGATTTCGGGATATCTGCGATATTTGAAGGATTATGTGTGATACATGTCCGGTTAGTCACAAGAGGACAGGTAGTTCAAGGATACATCTACTATGTTGCCCAGATTAGCTTTGATGTGTTTTCACTAAGTGAATAGTTAAAGTCGCGAGACACTATTTATGTATGCATAAGCCTTGTAAAAGAACAAAAAATATCTGTTCTTTATTTCAAAATGGTGGAGGATTGTTAGAGTTTTTTGAAACAAAAATATAGTCATTTTTATTGTTTTTAAATTGCTTCCTTGTTTCCTAAAGAATGCTTGTTTTCTTCTATCTGGGCTAGTCCCACATTGGAAGGAGGGATAGATAATGAGTGGTATATTAATAGTCATTAATGTGAATGTGTAATTGATTCCATGTAGTAGGGACAATGGTGCTTCGCACCATTTCCGGCGAAGCCAGTGGAGCTATGCTCCACCACACCCACATCTGGGTCTGGGTCCGGGCACGGGCACAGGCTCGGGCTCGGGCTCGGGCTCGGGCACAGGTCACGGGTCTCGGGCCACGGGCCCGGGGCAGTGGGCTGTGTAGGCATGTTGGCGTGGGCAGTGGTGCATTATGGCTGCTTTAGTGGCGCACTTTGCGCTTCGCTCGCTCGTCGTGAGGCGCCATTAGGTGCCACTTTCTATTTGCTACCGACCACACCGATTCTATTCAAAGGATGCAACTGTTTGGTTGATCACAACCGTTGATTGTGATTAGTCGTGACTGAACAGGTGCACTGAATAGGTGTCTATTGGTAAAGGGTGCACTGAATAGGTGTCTATTGATAAAGGGTGTGTAGTGGTGTATATATGGAGATCAATCTACACGACTAAGACTAACTTTTTCTCTCACTCTCAGAGCATTCATATTGTTGTCTGTCACACTGCAGAGATAGACAATAGTGATTCCTTGTTCATTTATCAAATCAACAGATATTCATACTGTCTACGTTGTGCAAACGTACACAGTGAACACTTCACTGTATCTCAAGATAGATTTGTGGGAACCCTTTGCACCCATCGTTGGTGGGGCAAATACTGTTTTAGGACAGCGTTCTTAAACGTGCCTTGAAGTGTTCTGCAAAAATATTCCTCCATAGTTCTATTCTGTCCGTTCACAGTTTCAATATTTTCCAACACTCTGGGTTTTCGTTCACGCTTTCGCATTTATTATCATATTGTTTTTGGAATCCCTTAACTCATAAATTAGGGCCTTTCGTGAGCTCGCTCGTTGGCCGGTCATGGCCTATGTGGGATTGGGTCGTGACAGAAGTGGTATCAGAGCAGAGTTATCAGATTCTGAACAAAACAAAAAGTTAGGATCTAGTTGATCGTTGTCGTGCGCGAGTTAAAAATAATATTTATAACCGTGAATTACACTACTTATGCAGTAATGGTAAGTCAGGTATCGATCACAAGAAAGGTGAATGGTTTCTTTAATTAGACTAAGTTGCTATGTTAGTTTGGCAAAAGAAAAGAGTTTGATTGTTTGGTTTGGTGATTTTGGATTTAAACTAATAATGAAAGCGAATTAAAAGATTTCTAAATTAATTGGAAAGCTAGCCTAGGATCACGAATCCACTCTACCCGTAGTACAATAGGTTTTGCGATTAAAGATCATTATTTGGTTTCAATAATCCACGATATGTGTCACTAATACGGGATGTAATCAAAAGGATAATTGTGTATTGTTGAATAGCATGGGTATCGCCACTTGGCACGACCCGTCTTACAAGCACGATCCGTCTCAAGTGACACGGACCGTCTAATAGCACGGATCATCTTATGATGCATAACCCATCTTATTCATCCAATAGCAACTAATGAATCTCATTGCATGAACAAAAGATTAATCGAAAGCATTGAATCAAAAACATGAATCTCTTAAGTTCATAGAATCAACCAAATAATATACAAAGATACCTACAATACATTGGGTGAGAGCATCATCGATCACCTAGGTACGGAACCTAGCCGGCCATGGAGATGACGGTCATGTATGGAAGAGAAGAGAAGATATGCCCTAGGGTTGTAGCCTCCAAAGAGATTATTGCAATCCAAAGATGATCAAAAGATAACCCTAATGAGCCTAAACTATCTTATTTATACTTAATACACATTAGAGTCCCCTAATTACCCTTAATGACGGGTGAAATCATCCAAAACTTAGCCATAAATCATAAGAAATCCGCACAGCAGCTTTTCATTCCGCGTAACAGCGCTACCGGTTGCGCTATAAATAGGCGTAACCGGTTGCGGTTCTCCAAAAGTTGATTTCTGCCAGCAATGCGCTACCGGTTGCGGTTGGGACCGTAACCGGTTACACTTCTCTCGGTTGTTTGCTCTTTTTCTCCCGTCTACAGGCCTGCAAGTCTAGCGCTACCGGTTGCGCGATAAATAGGCGCAACCGGTTACGGGTCTGCCAGTGCTGATTCTTTTCTCTTGTTTTTCTTTGATCTTTGAACCTCCTTTCATGCTTTGGCTTTTTTCACTATTGCTTAACTCCTCACCCTCTTCGAAGCCTCGCGTCATCTTCATTCTTTTGATCTTGGTTGGTCCAATTGAGCATTATTAGCACGTTTGCAGTTTAGTCCCTGGAAAACTAACTAAACTCCAAAACACCACAATGTTTATTAGATAACGGCTTTAGGACTAACAACTTGTACAATTAAGGCATACAAATAGGTATGTTACATACCTATCACATCCCTTAATTTACATTTTGCTAGTCCCTTAGCAAAAGAAACAAAATAAAGCAAGAGATAAAAATATAAAACAATGAAACAAAAGAAAGTAACTAAGCAAGGACATGGATAGTTCCTTTAAACCCCCGGGCAGCCCTGGTAGGACGAGTGAGGTCTCGTGAGGGTTTTTAGCAACGACTACCTACAAAACCTAAAGAATTGTCTCTGCAAGATCCATCAATGATGCAAACCAAAACTCAAAAGCAAAAGAAAGATGCACGGTTCCTGATTTTTAAAAGGAGGGCAAACTAAGTTCACTATGCTAACAAGATGAAAACAAGCAATGGCACCAACTATTAACGTGTAAAGTGATTAAGGCTTTTTCGTCGCTAGTAAGAGAACAACCCAAAAGTCTATCTGGACCGAGTATCGACTTCAATTCTTACCGTGTCATGCACTCAATAAGTAATACACTAGAAACAAGGTGCATATATAAACCCTCTCTTATGTACGAACGGAAAGTATGCAAATAGACAATCAATACATTCCGCACGTTTTTGACACGCAAAGAAGCTCTATTTAGTGGAACGATCTCATGACTAGAAACGTATAACACTTGGGTGTATCTTCAAAATTAGCATGCATAAAGTGATTACCAACCAATAAGATCAATTAGGACGTTTTCTCCGGTTATAATGGTGGGTAAAGGAAAACCGTGTCGAACACGTGTCGGATACGTATCGGACAACTATCGGGCCAAGGGTATTATGTGAGACACTTGAGAATGGCTATAGATACAAGCTAGAGGGCAATCAATATACGGAGCCCATAAATCAATCCTCCTTTCTTTTTCTTTTTAACTACGCCAATTCTTTTGAATTTCGTTTTTCCAAAACTCCGATATTTCCACCATTGAAGCATACTTTTCGCTTCTTGTACAATGAATTAGGTGACACCTCCCTTTTTCTTATGATTCCCATTTGTTTGAATTTTTGAAATTTTTCATGCTCTTTGTAGGGATAATGGGGGTGCACCATCAATGAAATACAAACAACCCACATTATTACTCCAAGTACATCTCAAGTATGAATTCGACCATTCTCAAGGTATTTGATGGGAATATGTGGTTCAAGAAGAAAATGGCTCATGTAAAAAGGCTCAAAAGGGCTGCAAGGGTTGTTTTTTCCAAAGAAACGAACCGGCTCAAAGTTTCAAAGAATGCCTAATATCATATCCTAAGATCAATAACAAAAGCACATGCCAAATATAAGGTGGATAATGATAATGCTGAACTCTCAATGCTATACAACAAAGATAATGAGACCAACTACGAATTTCTTTTGTTCTTCGCAACACAAGAGTTCATGTGACACCACTCCAAGGAAGGTAAGGCTCTAAAGCTCACTTGGTCATAATAAGTCTCCACTAATCGCAGCCTTCAAGACAGTCAAGATGTAACTTACCAGCGACTCTAGCCTCTTTTATGTGAAGTGCAAATGTGTTAATTAGTAGGTGCCAAAACAAGTTTTCTAATGCAAGCTAGCAAAGTGACCTAAGATGACACCTTCAAGCCAAAACAACATTCAACACGTTCTACTTATGCTTAAGAGTTAAGGCTCACATTGTTACCAAAAATCTATGCAAAAGCAATTCATCCTAAAAAAATGAAATAAAATAAAGAAAACACAAGTTTTTCCCATCCCTCAACTTGAATGATACTCCGTCCTCGGAGTATAAAGAGAATAGAACTAAGAGGGATGTAGAAAATGAGAGGAACGAAATGACCCCATCTCTCAACTTGATCCATGCCATGTCTTCAAGCGGTGAAGCTAGGAGACAATAACTTTTAAAGAAAGAAAAAGAAGAGGATGAAAGAATTAATGCGTACCTTTACGGGAGGCATGTCACGAGTCATACTTTTCTCCCCGTTTCATTCACTTAGCAATGGTTTAGAGAAGAAATCTCCCAGTATTTCTGGGTAGGTTGGTACACAGGAAGTTAGTTCTCTAAGGTCGCACTTTGTGGCTAAACCTTGAGAACCTCCAATCCCCTTTCTCTTCCATCCATACTTTACCGAGATAATCCCAGATAAAACAATGCTAAGGTTAACTACACGGGTGGCTATACTAGACCGACAAGCAGCCGTTCGAGCACGGCAAACTCTGGAGGTATCTCACCCTCCATGGATTTTAAGTCTCCTAGACTTTATTTATTAACCTTTTTCTAAAAACAAAATTGAATTTAAATGGCCACATGAATTTATTCTTATAGCGTTTTTATAGTTTATGATAGAGGGATCATGCCAAGGTGGATCAAAGATTTCTCCCCATAAAAATAGAAATAGATAAATACATGGGAGAGTCAAGATAGGGCTCGTGTCACATATTGGCACATGATCCTACGGCCAAAAGGTCGTGGCCATCACACCAATAACCTCATTAAAAATACAAGGAGAGAATACAAGAGTAGTGTGCATTGGAATCACATCCCTCTCCTTTTTATAATTTAAATTCACCCCTTTACTTTCAACGTACTCTCTGCCCACATGAGACTCAAATATGGGCATATCCTCAAATAATGTTTCCACCAATGCAGGAGGTGGAAAACTGTCAAGATATAGATCGGGGTCTTGATGCATGGATAAACGTGGTTCGCTCAAATGAGTGGTGGATAATGGCAACAATGGTTCCAAGGAAGTTGACGATGTCTGAATATCCATAGGAGGTGTAAAATCTAACATGGTGTTAACCTCCGAAATGGACTGATCAATATCAAAATCCTCAAAATCAAAGTGTACAAGGCAAGCTTTAAGAGGATCTTCGGCAACAATCAATGGCGGTACTTCCTCAACCAACTCCTGCACGGCATTAACTGCATAGCAGTTTTCTTGAGGTGGAGTTGTAGGGGAAGTACCGTACATGTTAAGATTTAATTTCATGTTGCCAAAAGATACCTCCATGACACCACTTCTCACTGAAATGTATGCATTGGCAGTGGCTAAAAATGGACGCCCCAAGATGACGAGAGTTTGATGCCTTAAAGACATGGGGTGAACAGGTTCAGTGTCAAGAACAATAAAATTTGCAGGAAAGTAAAAATTGTTGATCTTGACCAGAACATCTTTCAACACTCCCCTCGCCGGCTTCATAGACCTATCGGTCAATTGTATAATGACCGACGAAGGTTTGAGCTCACCAAGTCCAAGCTCCTCATACACAGAATATAGGAGCAAGTTGACACTCGCTCCTAGATCGATGAGTGTCCGATTTATGGTGTGTGCCAATGACACATGAAATCGTGGGCACGCCCGGATCAAAGAGCTTTGGTGCCATATCTACTTGTAAAATGGCACCGACTTGGTGGGGGAGTGAGATCGGTTCAAGAATTTTTGCTCGAGCCTTCCTTTTATGGGTACACAAGTCCTTAAGGTACTTGGCATATGAAGGGATTTGCCGGATGGCATCGAGCAATGGCAAATTTATTTTTACTTGTTTGAATACCTCAATGACTTGATCATTGATAGCACCCTTTTTCCGAAAAGGGAGAGATGCATTGAGACATTCAGGAAAAGGTGCCTTGGGGATGTAAGATGGGACTTCTTGTGAGTCCGAAGATGATGGAGAATCCGAGGCAATCTCTTTCCCTTTCGACACCACAACATTGGACCCTTGAGATGGAGACTTCGTCTCTTTAGCCTTGGGGTCCTTGGGAGTAGTGTCGATTTGTTTCCCGCTCTGAAGGGTGGTGATAGATTGGACTTGCTCATGATGAGCTAAATCCTTTATATGGTTCACACCCCTAGAGTTGGAAACAGCCTGACTAGGCAATTTTCCTTCTTCCCGTCTACTCAACTGATTTGCTAGTTGACCCACTTGGGTTTCTAGCTTTGATATTGATTGGGTTTGTGAGTGGGCAAGTTGAGTAAGCAACTGGATCTGTTTTGCTTGTGCTTTAAAGGTGGTTAAAGCCTTTTGAAGTGTTTCCTTGATACCAAGATCCAATTGAATATGGGAAGGGTTGCCGAATGGTAAGGTGGTAGTGATGGGTGAATGTATTGTCCCCTCTGTGGATTAGCATATTGCTCTTGGCCTTGGAGTCGCCATGAAAAATTAGGATGATTCTTCCACTCAGGATTGTAGGTGTTAGAATATGAGTCGTTTGGTTGGCGACCAAAGCCTTGAGCAGCATTGACGTACTCTTCATGAGCCGGGTGTTGGGGTGCTAAGTAGCACTTCGTGACAGTGTGTCCCGGATGAGCACAGAGTTGGCACACCTCTGCGATGGCAGAAGGTTGTATGGACTGTAATGGACTCTGGCCTAAAGCTAACAAGTTGTCAACCTTTTTTGGCCAAAGAGTCAACTTTTATGGTCAAGTCCTGGTGTTGGTCCACTTGGTACACACCTCGTGGTTTGCTTGAGGTGGTTGTGGACCGATCATTAGTCATACGAGAGTCTTGGTGGTGCCGTGAGATCTCGACAAAGTGTTCAAAAATTTCCCACCCCTCGTTTTCATTTTTGCACAAAAACATACCACCACACGATGCATCAATCATGTGGCGATGTGTTTCGGTCAAGCCATAGTAAAAATTTTGTACCAACTGCCATTTTAGGACTTCATGATGAGGACATTTTCTGGTAAGATCAATCAATCTGTCCCAAGTTTCATGGAATTGTTCACCCTCCAATTGAGTGAAATTCATTAATGCATGGCAGATTTGGTTAGTCTTGCCAATTGGAAGATATTTTTTAAAAAACTCTTGTTGGCATTGACCCAAGTAGTGATGCTTCCCGGTGTCAAAGTTTGAAGCTATTGTTTGGCTTTATCCTTCAAAGAAAAAGGAAAGAGCTTCAACCAGAGAGCATCATCCATAAAGTGTAAAATCCGCACCGTGGAGCAGATATCCATGAACTCCGTCAGATGTGCATCAGGATCCTCGTTTTCATGCCCATGAAAATTTGGTAACGAATTTTAAAGAGTGGGCTTGATTTCATAGTGAGTGGCCATCGGGACAGGTTGTCTAACAGAATTCGGGTCCACAAATGGACCAGGTGCAAAATAATCCCCGAGGGCCGGTTGTGGTTGCCTGATGACACCAACAAGTGCTGGTGGAACTTAAAGATCACCCATGGCGACAGGTGTTTCATTGTTAATATCGCCGGTTGGGTTAGCATTGTTTTTAGTATTTTCAGCCATTGGAGTCAGAAGTCGACTCTTAGATTTGGAACGGTTTATTCTGACTGTTCTTTCAAGTTCAAAATTTGTGGTTTCGAGCTCGAGCCGTAAGGATCGGCGACCAAGCATACAATGTAAAGTGTAACTTATAAAAATCACTTACAAAGCTCTTTGAACGAAGTCAATAACTCCTTCCTAGAGCCGCAAGTAATCTGTACAAGATCCCTGCAACTTTACAAAACCACAAGCGTAATACAAAAGAAAAAAATAAATAAATAAAGCAAAGGAACGAAAAAGAAAATTAAAACTACAAACTAACAAAATAAACAAAATCTAACTAAGGAAACCGTTTGACCTTCCCCGGCAACGGCGTCAAAATTTGATCGTTGTCGTGCGCAAGTCAAAAATAATATTTATAACCGTGAATTACACTATTTATGCAGTAGCAGTAAGTCAGGTATCGATCACAAGGAAGGTGAATGGTTTTAATTAGACTAAGTTGCTATGTTAGTTTGGCAAAAGAAATGAGTTTGATTGTTCGGTTTGGTGATTTTGGATTTAAACTAATAATGAAAGCGAATTAAAAGATTTCTAAATTAATTGGAAAACTAGCCTAGGATCACAAATCCACTCTACCCGTAGTATGATAGGTTTTGCGATTAAAGATCATTATTTGGTTTGAACAATCCACGGTATGTGTCACTCATACAGGATGTAATCAAGAGGATGATTGTGTATTGTTTAATAGCACGGGGTATCGCCACTTGGCACGACCCGTCTTACAAGCATGATTCGTCTCAAGTGACATGGACCGTCTAATAGCACGGATCGTCTTATAGTGCATAACCCATCTTATTCATCCAATAGCAACTAATGAATCTCATTGCATGAACAAAGATTAATCGAAAGCATTGAATCAAAAACATAAATCTCTTAAGTTCATACAATAAACCAAATAATATACAAAGATACCTACAATACATTGGATGAGAGCATCATCGATCACCTAGGTGCGGAACCTAGCCAGTCATAGAGATGACGGCCATGGATGGTGTCACACTCCGGGAAAAAAATTAAATATTTTTCCATCAGTTTCAAAAAAAAATTAATGATTGAATCTCTTTTTTTGGGATTCAATTTCATTGTCGTTCGGTTCCCTACGGCTCATATTTTATTCTACCGATCATGTCTGAGTGAGTCAAGTCTTGGGTTGTGAGGTTTTGTGTTTTGAGTGCGGGCAAGTTGTTGTGGCGGAATTCGGGTTGCGTCTTGGTACTCGGGGGTCATTCGAAAGTTAATGCAAGCCTTGGTTTTAAATTAAATCAATTAAGTATTTAATTTATAAAATAAAATCAAAAAAAAGGTATACATCAGTACAGAATCGGGGGAGACCAAACCCCCTTCTTCTCCAACAAAGGAACCCGATGCCCTAGCGCCGCAACCCCTCCCCCATTACCCGAGCTCTCTCTCCCACCTCACTTTATCCCGCAGGCTCTCTCTCCCCCTGGCGCCGTCCCTCCCTCTCGGAGCTCTCCTCCCTATGCGCGCCCTCACCCCTCTCCTCTCCGAGCTCTCTGTCTCTCTCTCCCTCCTGCGCACTCTCTCTCTCTCGGTTCTCTGTTTCTCTCTCGGCCCTCTCCCCTCTCCCTCAACCTCATTCTCTTCTCCCTCTATCACCGCGCACACACACCAGCCATGTGTGGTGGTGGCTGCAGGGGTGTGGTGAAGCGGGTGGTGGCGGCAGGTGGGTTTGCGTAGAGATGAGAGCGCGACAATGGTGCGCTGCGGTTCACACGCAGAGGAATGAAAAAAATGAAACTGGTTCGGGCAGCCGTGTGCGCAATAGCGGAGGTGATAAGGTTCAGCCACTGAATACCTTCCTTGGCGAGCGGTTGGCGGCGGGTGTTGGTGCGATTACAGTGAAGGGTGGACGAGCAGTGGTGTGCGACAGTTGAATCTTCGCGTCAGTGGGTAAGTCTCGGTCGCTCTTCGTTCAGTGTTCTAGTTCGTTTGTCGTCGATTGTAATTGTTTGTTGGATTTTAGGTGTCAGCCTAGCGAGCGGCAATAATCAGTGGCGCGCGACTATCAGGGCCTTGACCACCTCTAATGGTCGCGTCGGTATGTATATCTTATTCCCCGTTCGATTATCGTTAAATCGTAATCGGTAATTTATGTTAGTAGGAGGTGTGAAATCGAATTCCTGTTGTTGTTGTTGGCGCCTTAGTGCGGTTCTCCTATTTTGGGCAGGTTGATGCCGAAATTTCTAACGAAACTCTTGTCCGCGATTGTCACAGAAACTCCAATTGAGGTACAGTTTTTCTATCCCTCTCGTTTATAGTATCGGCATTCTTTCTTCTCCCTCGCATTATAATTTAATTGGTCGGTTTTCAAGTATTCACGAAATTATCGTTTTCCAGTCGTCGTTCGCGTCAAATGGTCGATTTTGAGTATCGTCTAGGGTCTTACGTACTCCCTAAGTTGTTGGTCGTTCGATTCCCAAA
>NMUG010001172.1:0-18696 GCA_002855965.1 Monotropa hypopitys
GAGGGCCAAGATATCCCCATTGTGCACAATGTCGTGGATGGCGCGACCATCCCGGAAACCCCGTCATAAGTCCGTTTCCGTATACAAACGAGCCATGTCTGTCACTCAGTATGTAGTGAAGTTCCAAGCTTTATCATGGTTTTCCCAAGATTGGGTAAAATCGGAGGAGAAAAAATGTAAAAGGTTTGAGAGACTCCTTCACCCTTCTATTCAACGCCTCATTGTCGGTTATCGCATTCAGATCTTTGCAGACATGGTCAAGTGTACTCGACTTATTGAGTCCAAAAAGGAACCCACCAAAGAAGTCAAAGTTTGGGAGCCAAGAGGCCAATCATTCGGTTCAAGAAATTCTTCCGGGAGTTTTGGGAAGAAAAGGCAAAGAGAACAATCACGCTTCTTTAAAGGGAAAAACTGCAACCAAATATTAGTCATCAAGGTATCTCCTTTTGTGCTCAAGTCATATGATTAGACCCTTACCACTGGGGTAGATAATTGGGTGGGTATATATGTAGACCATTACCATTGGGATAGATAATCAGTTGGATATATATAAGTAGACCCTTACGACCAGGGTAGATATTTAGGTAGATATATATGAGTAGACCCTTACTACTGGGGTAGATAATCGAGTGGGTATATATGAGTAGACCCTTACCACCAAGGTAGATAATCGGGTGGGCATATATGATTAGACCCTTACCATTCGGGTAGATAATCGGATGGGTATATATGGTTAGACCATTACCACCACAGTAGATAATCAGATGGGTATATATGATTAGACCCTTACCATCGGGGTAGAAAATCGGGTGGATATGTATGATTAAACCATTACCACCAGGGTAGGTAATCGAGTAGGTATATATGAGTAGACCTTTACCACCAGAGTAGATAATCTGGTGGGTATATATGAGTAGACTCTTACCACCAGGGTAGATAATCGGGTAGGTATACATGATTAGACCCTTACCACCATGGTAGATAATCATGTGGGTATATATGGTTAGACCATTACCATCAGGGTAAATAATTGGGTGGGTATATATGATTAGACCCTTACCACCGGGGTAGATAATCAGGTGGGTATAATGATTAAACCCTTACCACCGGGGTAGATAATCGGGTGGGTATAGAGATGAGTAAACCCTTACCGTGGGGTAGATAATGGAGTGGGGTATAGATACGGATGAGAAGACCCTTACCACGGAAAATTATGTTATCATTATAAATTTTGTACCATTGAATGCAGGTTAGTAAAGTGTGAGTTACGGCTTGGTGATACATGTTAGGCATCGAGGTAATACCAAGGATACATGATGGTTACACATATGTGATGTGATTGGTGGAATCAATAGTGATGTACATGTTATAAGTTTTGTGGAAAGATTAGAATCATGTCAAATTGGTTATGCATTGTAAAATTGTTTAAGAGCATGATATTGCATATAAAAGTTGTGATGAAGGTTTAGGTATAAACTTGACTTATGTTATTATATTGATATGGCTAAAGCTGCGATAAGAGTGGAGTTGGACGTGGTTTATTTCCATGTGGAATACCTTGAAGGATAGTTAGACTAATTGTTTAGTCTTATGCAAACATATATTGCATGTTATTGTAAATAAGATATGAGGTTTTATCCTCTAGTTGGTAGTGTGCTTTTGATGGTGATGTTCCGGTATAATTGTGTGTGACCGAAACAATTTCCTTGAAATCTAGTTTGAAGGACGCCTAGATAACGTCCCTTCAAATTGGAGGTCTTGGGAAATTGAATTGGATGACATGGTTCTCTTTGGAGTGTCACGGTCGAGGGTTAGAGAGGTATGTTAGAAAGGCATTAGTACTAATATGCATTTGAGCTTTTGGCAATTGGAATGTGTCTTGATAGAGATGTCTTATGAATATCAATTTCGAGGACGAAATTTTCTAAGTGGGGGTGAGTTGTCACACCCATTCCAATTTAATGATTTAAATTAATTAATTCGATTAATGATTTAATTGTTATAAGGTTGATATTAGATTGACAAAAATATTATAAGGAAGGGGATATATGTGCTTATTTAAGTGTATAGGGTCATTTGGTGACTTATATAAAAGTATAGGTGCCTTGGTGTGTTTTAGTAATGGCATTGTGATAAATGGGAATTATGAAGGAAGGTATAATGGTCTTTTGGCATTATAACCTGATTTGATGGAGTTGAGAGGTAGGTTTTTGGATTAAACTCATTTGTGTATGAGTGTTCTTGAGAGTTCTAGAGAGAGCTTGTAGAGAGAGAGAAGGAGAAGATCAAGAAGCTTAGGAATCCTAGAGAGTTCTTCTAACCCTCAATAGAGCATTAAGTAAGTATCATCTTCCTTCAATTTCATAATTAAATTCATAACATTGAAGCCAAGATCTAGGTTTTTATGTACTTTCGGATTTTGAGTATTTTTGGAGTAAAACCCCTGTTTGGAGGATCTAGGGATGTTTAGAGGCCTTGTAAATGAAATATATTCATCCTATCATAGTGTGGTAGGATTATGAATGTAAGGTTTTACGATTTTTGGAGTCTAGGATGAGTTTTTATGGATTTGGAGAAGAGTGGGTTCGAGAAATCGTCCATGAACAGTTTCTATTCAGCAACCGATATGAAGATCGGCACACCGACCGGTATGCCGATCGGCATATCGGTGCCCTACCGGTCTTTGCAATTTTTCCCCAGTAGACATATTCCTTCCTTAGTGTGCGGATTTGGTCTAACCGACATGCCGGTCAGTATGTCAGGCAGTATACCGGGAGGTATACCGGTTTTTGCTCAAATTGGGTAGTAGGTTTTGCCTTTACGTAAATTGAAAAATTACTCTAATCGGTATGCCGGGCGGCATGCTGGGCGGTATACCGGCACCATATCGGTGCCATACCGGTCAGCCTATTTGAAGGGAATTGTTTGATATTTGCTTTATAGGTATTGAGGTATACACCCTTGGCTTATGTGGAGCTTGTTTGGAGGATATTAATGAACCTTCGGAAGTGTTTGGGAATTTAATTGGAGTGAGGCATTAATGCCTTAGCCTTTAAAGGTTTAGCCTTAGTCTTGGAGGTCATTAGTGTTTGAGTTTGACCTTGGGGAACCTTGAGAGTTGTTTAAGTACATTGTTAATGTTTGGTCTACTTTTAAATAATTCAATGCATATGTGGGTTTTAATCCACTTAAATCTATGTCAGGTGAACATCTACTCTTGCAAGGCTTGTGGAGGAGATTGCTTGGCTTTTCGTCGGTACAGAGTGAGTTTATGTTAGATATGTGCTTCATTTACTCATATGCGAACACTTCACATGTTTAAGTAAGACTACTTGAATCAAATGGATTAATCCATAATTATAAAAAGATGATAAATCAAGTTAAGAAACTTGAATGGTTAATGTACCTAGTTGTACAACATATATAGAAGATGCGTATGATCCCTTGGTTGGTCACTTGAATCTCTAAGTATGATAAGTACACTAACGCATTGGAAAATCATTAGTTAATGTGTATGCTTCCTCAAATGATATGTATTGATATAATACATGGCACTTATTTGTGTGCCAAGGTGGCCAGTGTGGGCTGAGTAAGTGTTTTACTTATAAGGTGGTCAGTGTGGGCAGTTCGACGTGTATTGCCCAAAGGCTTTTGTATAGCCTAAGGTGACCAGTGTTGGTAGAAAATAATGATGAACATCAAATATAGTTATGTGGGCTGGCAATCGGAAGTCATGTGAACCATATGTGGTAAATGTTAATGAATAAAGAATATAGTCGATTAGGCTGGCCTTCGGGCAAGAGTATATCAATTCATATTTTCGTGTGTGTGTGTGTGTGTGTGTGTGTTCACCCTAAAATAATTAGGTATATTTATTTCCTTATAAGAAGGTAAGTGTTTGGGAATATAAACGGCCTATATGCCATTTCACAAGCTATGCATCGTAAATAGTATGCGTTGAGGTACATTGAGGAATAAATGATTATTGTTAGAATTAATCACTCATAATGAAAGGAGAACATGTTAATAATCACTATTCTTATGCAAGTGTAAATTGTAGTAATCAGTGAAGGTACTTACCTTGGGCAATAACATCATTTTGATAAGAATGACTTGATGTGTAAAGATGTCCATAATGATCCTTAGAGGTTAATGACTAGTCGTAGAGGGCATTTCACACCCTTCGTACGTTGACTATTGCTTGGACACACTCACGTGATAGACGTTGAGATAGGTATGGACAGTTCTTCGGAGTTGTCCCCCTCCTTGGGCATAAATTAGTAAAAGTATGAATAAGGTAATTATTTTTTAATTACCCTTAAATCGAGAAATGATTAATATGGAAATCTTAAAGAAACAAATGAGGCATAATTATGCAAGACTCGAGAATTGAACAAGTATGTGCCACTGTTACTTTAATGCTTATGTTAGCTCTCCTTATACTTTTAATTCTAGTTATCTTATTATGTTAATTCATTTCTTGTTAGTCATATGTTTAGATGGCACACCTAAAAAACTCTGGATTTCCTTGTTTGTGTCTTTCTTTTCTTTTAGCTTGGAAATCCAGGATTTGGAGGCTTGAGAATCGGGTCCACTACAGTCAGGCTTGGAGCAGTGTTACCTCTTTCAGTGGGCTTGGCGGCTGTAGCAGGTGGATGTGCTGGCTAGTTTTGATAGCCCTTTTTTGTTATGATTAGTTGTGTAGCCTGTTAGGCTTATTCAGTTGTGGTAGCCACTTTACTTTTCAAGAAGTGTGGCCTTGTACTTGTTGTTGCTAGTAGTTGTCAGAGTTGTTATGTTTTGGGATTTGTGAGATGAAGTCTTCCACTGTACTAGAAGCTTTATATGGTGTCTTATTGTGAGATTTGTTTTATCTTGAAGTTTATAAGGCCATTTATTTATTATATCTTGTGATGAGTGTATCTCTTGAGGTTTTAATTATCAAGAATTGGGTTTTAGATCTTGAGGTGTTCTTTGTAACATTATTCGTCCAATAATTGTTTTAAATTAAATGATTATTGGGATGGGTCGTTACAACTGGGGTAGATAATCGGGTGGGTATAGAGATGAGTAGACCCTTACCATAGGGTAGAGAATCGAGTGGATATGGATGGAAATGTGTAGACCCTTACCATGGGGTAGAGAATGGAGTGGGGTATAGATACGGATGAGTAGACCCTTACCACGGGCTAGAGAATCGAATGGATATGGATGAGGTTGTAGACCCTTACCACGGGGTAGAGAATAGAGTGGATGATTGAGAAAGGGTTAAATAATAAGGATCCTTTATCCGATCATATGAGATAGTGATGAGATTGAGCTATGGATTCTAGGTGGATTCTATAACGATATAATGGAATAGATTATGGAAAATAAAGGAAAAGAATAGATGAGATGAAAAGGAGAGGATAAGTGGAGGATGAGAGATAGGGTAATAATGTGGTAAAGATATACATGTTAAAGATAGATTATGGGATAGAAACGATAGGAGAGGTAATGGTTAAGGTATAATGGAAATGGTGGAATGTTAGAAAGAAAGAAATGGGTAAGATAATAAGAGAATATAGAACGGTTAGAATATAATAAATAGAGACTGGACAGAAAATGGAATTGTTATTATAGAGGAGAAGAGATTTGAAAAACAAGGAAAATGAGATAAGTAAAGGTTAGAAAATATAGATGGTATATAAAAAGAAAAGCGGTTTGAAAATCTGGAAAAGAAAACATGAGTAAAGGATACAGAAGTATATGAATTTTATAATGGAAAAAGGACAAGAGATTTTAAGGCAAAAAGAAATGATTTAAAAGATATTATTGAAAAAAATAATCCATAGTTGCTCTTATTTATTTTGTTTCACAATATTCACTGAGCCGTCATCGCTGAAGGATTTTTTGTTCATTTTTTCTAGGTGAACGACTAGTGTTGTCCACCTGTCCAGCTGCAGTTGCAGTAGAGTGTGGAGGCTCTGCCAGTTTTTCCTTTGATAGGTATTCATGCAGTCATTTAGAGCTTTTATTTACTTTACTGTTTCATTGATTTCGCACCATGATTGTACAGTATGTGGGATGAGCCAAAGTATTATTTTACCCAGTGTGTTGAGTTCAGTATGCATATTTTAGTATTTATATAGTTATTTATTTAAAATTGTTGATAGATAGATTATGTTTCTGATGTTGTCATGTCACTTTCTAAGGTAATTACCTTGATAATTATCCGAATTAGGGCATGACAGAACCGAAGGGAGTCTAATGATCTATTGTAGTGGGCCGAATATAACAGGTTGATTGGGCTACCGGATAGCCCACCCTAAGGCCTATGGGATGGTCGGTGCCGAAGAATTATGATGGGACCATTAATCTAGTATGGGCCATGCATGGAAGAGTCCGACAATGGCAAACGGATACCGAAAGATTGAACGATCAATTGGAAAGTTAGTTTGGTTTGCTCCCAAGTGTCAAGTGTGTTTTTGAAGAAGGCTAGGTGTCGAAGGGCTATGGCCGCATGGCTCTGCTTTGATCATCGTTGGTTCCAGAATGTTTGCGCTTCGATCAAGAGTTGATAGTTAGGGAAGGCAATGGCTCGAGCCGGGGGATGGGTTTGTCCATCCCTGTCCCTGAAGTTAATATCCATCCCCGTCTCTACCTCGATCTCCGAACAAGTATTCAACTTCATCCTCCATCCTTGTGGCCCAAATAGGGAACAAGAAAAAATAATATATATATATATAATATAAATAATATCATAATGGTGGGTCACAGAATGAGCTGGGAAACATGCGAAATGTATATAAACTAGTATCCGATCCATTCTATGATTATTTTTGTTTTAGTCTACTCTACAAAACAGGGTGGGGATTGGGTTGAGTGAGATTGGTATGGGTTGAATTGTTATCCATATTGACATTGTATTTCTTTGGCATATACTGAAGAAATATGTTAGTTCGGTCCACAATAATAGTCTTGATTACAGAGAAAACACATATTGGAACTTCTATAGAAAACATGGCCACATGAATAGGTTCACCACAATTATCATACTCGTGTTATCCTAGTCTATCAGACAATTCATGACGCGAGTCAAGGCCCATGGGACAACACACTTGGTCTATTTATATAAAGGGAGGATGGCCTAAGGGAAAGGTATGTCATTTTCAAGTATGAAATAATATTCATTTGATTTTTCTTCAAACTCATCTCTCTTAGGTATTGGAGTGACTATTGGACACAATAACCATTAGGCTAATGTTTATTTATTGTGCGTAATAACAGGGGCAGATCTAATTCATGCCCACAGGGGCAAGTGTTTTCTCACTTTCTAAAAATTCTACATTTATCTTATATTTTTAAAAATTTTAAAATTTTTATAATTTAGTTCTTCTATTTTACTATATAAATTTAAATTTTCTACAATTTAACCCCTCTTAACACAGTTTTTTTAATAATTTTTCACTCTTATACAATTTTCATATATCCATTATCACATGAGATCAAGGGGTGAAAGACCGCACCCCCACATGAGCAAAGTAAAGAACTTGTCTCAAAGTGCAAGATTTCAACTGCTCCATTTTAGAATGAAAGGGGCGAAAGTGGGATTGAGGTCAAACTACAAGGGTAAAAGTGAAGTTTTACTTTTTATTTTGAAAAGTTCTCCTGGGGTGAATCTGTAATACTTAGAAATTGTAAGGCTAAATTTAAGAAATTGAGAATATGTATTTGTCAGCCCTAAATTACAAATCGTTCAGGAATGAGAACCACCCGAACAAACCTGACAAACTCCGGCAACGATCGGCTGCTCCGGGAACCATAACAATAGGTACATCTCCTTCTATGGTCGTCTCCCCCGATCTCTCTATCCCCTATGCTCGTCTCTCTATCTTTCTTTTCCAAACAGGTACAGAACCAGGACAAGGCTGGGGAGAGGAGGGGATGCATTACGAACCGAAAAATAGAGTTTGAACCCCATTTTATACTTTATTTGGTACCTATTATTTTCCTTCAGGAACCCGAATTATTTCGTTGTACCATTCCGCGGCAAGAAATGTAATTGTACCCGATTTTTCGATTGAAGTTTATAAATATATAAGATTCATCCGAAGATTAATACTTTTATCGCTCCCATTGTTTCCAAGCTTTTTAAAGATGGAGAGGCGTGCCTTTTAGTTTGTGTCCGTGGATAGCTTCAACGGAAAGTAGGAGATGATTGGAATTTGGGAACAGATTACCCATACAGCTAAGAGAAAGGCGAAAGGGGAGGATGACGAAATAGACTGTGACCTCTACATTAATGAAATGCAAAAAATATGTTATTTATGTTCTACAAAAAAATGGTGTACCCCACCATTGAGGGTCCCACAATGCCGCCACCCATGAAACACGTGTGAGGCAAATCGCGAGATTACGGAGAAATCCATAGGTACATGATCTTGCATGTACACTTAGTTGAGCACTAAAACACCGTTATCAGATAATCCTTGGTACTTCGTATCCAGTAGAATTCGAATCCGAGGCCCTAAGCACGACTGGATTACCCAGTCGTGCCCTGCTATCACTGGGTACATCCGGGGGGTGTTATTTATGTTCTACAAAGTATTATACAACGTTGTTTCTTTTATAGCTAGGATACATATTTCGCAAAGATGTTTCTTTTTCCTCTCTTACCACTTGAGAAAGAAGTCAACATTTCAACATTTGTTTCTTTTATGCTAAGTGTGTACATGCGATCCCGGAAGAGGAAATATAAGAGTACTACTACTTGCATTTAGGTTTGTTATTTATGCTGAAAAGGTTTATTTTATGCTAAAAACATATAAACTTTAGGGAAAATATTGCTTGCTTCACAACACCATACCAGTCTGCTTGCATTGCTTGCATTGCTTACATGTTTTGCATGCCAATGTCGCCAGGGTTTATAATCGAGGGTATAAGTGCAATCATCTGAACCGAATTTGCTGTTGTCTGGTCCTTTAGAGAGCTTACAAGATAGAAGAAAGTCACCAGTAAGCTTCTTGTAGTTAAAAATGAAGCGCAAGCGTGGGAATAAGAAAGGGAAATCAAAAAAGCCCCATGCGGTGGTTGTAAAGGAGCAAACCCAGAATGTCATCAGTCTAAATACTGATGATAATTCTGGTTCTAGGAATGTTGACAAAGATGAATTGGATTCTGGAATGGAGGTTGAGAGCCTTGAGACACCATCATCAACTGATCAGCCAGAGAAATTTGCCAGTATTAATTCTGACAGATTAATTGATAAGCCATCTGGAAACTTGGTTTATGGACGTGTTAAAGTAAAAATCAAGACATCGAAGGCATTAGACTCTCAGATTACATCGTCGAATGCACCTACACAAAGTGATACTGACAAGAGTAGCCAGCAAGGGGGTCTAGAAAAGCATGGAGTAGTTAGTGAGAAAACAGAAGACAGTGGCAACTCATTACCTGATGTGAATCGATGTGTCTCTGGGAACCTGTCCAAGAAAAGCGGGACCATAAAAATTAAGTCATCTAGGGGATTTTCTTCTCCAGTTATAAATCAGTGTGGTAATGCTCCTGTTATGCAAAGTGAGCAGACACACCAAAAAGATACGGGGTTACTTCGGCGGGGCCCTCGTTATAATGAGCAAGAATTACATACCTCTTTGGAGGTATGATTCTCTTTTGTAATACACTAATGATGCATATTAATTCCATTTGCAGGTTTAGTTATTTATGACAATCTTATTTTGTCCCTAAGTAGGTAATCAAGAAGATAATGAAAATGGATGCAGCTGAGCCGTTCAATGCTCCAGTTAATCCTGTTGCATTGGGAATACCTGTAAGTCTGAAGTGTTCTGTGAATGTCATTAGGCGTATTATTAAGGGTGGGATACTGATGCTTGCTCATAGCTTTTAATAAAGATTACAATATTGTCGTGTGGTTCTTTGCAATGTATTTGGAGGGAGAATGATTTCTATATTGCAACATAACCTCTTGAAATTCCATGAACAATAAAGTGCAATTCTGAGAAATGCAATCTCTTGAAATTCCTTATCCATGAGCTTCTGGTTCAGTTTTTTTAGGAGTTGGTGTCCACTAGTATGCTGTAAGAAGTTGGATACCTGCCACATATGAGGAACACTATATATACCATTGCCTATCTTATTATCTGTGTAAATCATATCCGATCAGCCATTATCACTAAATAGATCCACAAAGGGAAATAATTGTTTACGTATTTCGATGACTGGTATTCCTTAATCCTAAACCAAACTAAACTGAGACTTGAGTCCGAATCAAATGAGGTCGGCTGCATGAATCTTTTTTTCCCAATGTGCTATGTCGAATGCATCGTGTTCCATTATACCTAATAAACTTAAATCCCTATGAACTGCTGCTTCTAAAGTCAATTTAGGTCTACCCCTTCCCTTAGTACTACAATCTATCATAACTCTTATCACTCCTTACTACCGCGTCAATGGGCTTACGATAGATATGTCCAAACCATCTTAATCTATTTTCTTTTATCTTAGTTTCCAATGATGCTACCCCTACCATATCACGAATGTCTTCGTTTCAAAGTCTATCTCGTAAAGTTTTATCACACATTCATCTCAATATTCTCATTTCAGCGACACTCATCTTACTCACATCACATGTTGTTTCTTAATTGCCCAACACTCTGTACCGTATAACATGGTTGGCCTTATGGCCGTACGGTAGAACTTTTCCGTCAACTTTGTTGGCATAACACTCTCACATCACTCCTCCACTTAGTCCACCCAACTTGAATTATGTGCATAACATCTTCTGCAATCTCTCCATCCTTACTAAGAATTGAATCAATATACTTAAAATGTTCACCTCTTGGTAATTCCTGATTTTAGAGGACCACTATCACTATGTTAACATTAGTGCTTTGGCTATCACTGAACTTACAGTAAGAAATTTTTTTGTTTTACTCTTGCTGATCCTAAAGCCTTGTAATTCCAATGTTTCTCTCAAGATTTCTAATTTGGCATTAACACATTGCAGTTTCATATACCAAGACAATATCATATAACAAACAACATACACCATGGGACATCATTCTGAATAAGTCTAGTTAATTCGTCCATAATTAGAGTAAAAAGATAAGGGCTCAAAGCAGACCATTGACAATCCTACTGTGATTGTGAATTCACTTGTTTTCTATACAGGAGATCTAATAGTTGTGACATCAATTTCATACATATCTTTAATCACATTAATATATTCTTTCGTTATGCCCTTTTCTCTCCAAGACCCGATGTATAATGTCTCTAGACATCTTATCATATGACTTTTCTAAGTCTATAAAAACATGTGAATGCCCTTTTTCTCTCTGCATTTTTCAATTAATCTTCTTAACAAGTATATTGCCTTCATTGTTGACCTACCAGGCATAATCCCAAATTAATCCTCTTGAAATAAAAAAGAAAGTAGTTTATTTGTTTATACTTGTGTTGTCTTGTGACGATTTAAATGTACTTTAATTTTTTTAAAATACATTTTTGTACTTATTTTGTGTGCCTAATACAAAATAGCTTTTGTTATGGGCTGGAACCAGGACTACTTTGACGTCATTGATACACCTATGGATTTTGGGTCAATACGCAGCAACCTTGAAAGTGGTGCTAAGTACATGAATTCAAGGGACGTGTTTAAAGATGTGCAATATATCTGGGAAAACTGTTTTAAGTATAACAATAAAGGTGATTACATTGTGGATCTGATGAAGCGTGTGAAGAAAAACTTAATGAAGTATTGGATCGCTGCTGGGTTGTACACTGCGCAACCTCAGGGCAATGATGGTGAGGGTTTCATGATCGTACTCTGCCTTGATTACTGCAATTTTGTACCGAGTTTGATATACATTTGTTGACTTAATTTTTTGTCCGTTGAGAATGCATAAATATTTGTTAAGGGTGGAGATATGGATGATGCATTTGATTACCTTAGGAGCCAGGAATAGTGAGAGTTTCTTGTTCAACCGGAGGATGGACTATGGTATGGCGTGATTTGGTTGTGGTTGTGGTGGGGGTGGGGGTGGGGATGGGGGGATGAATGATGCATTTGATGATCATAGGAACTGTGGATAGGCATCATTTATTGGTTTCCAGGTTCTACTTACACATGTTGTCTAGCATGTTAGTACCAGTCCCAGTTTTTCAGTACTGAAGTACTCTTTAATCGGTATTCTCTCTTTTAATTATATTTGTGCAGCAATATATTACGTGTAGCTTTCTTTTGTCCATTTTGTAGACCAATATATATCTTTACTGCATACCTTCCATATCGGTTGTTTGCTTACCGTATTGGGTTAACACCACTCGTGAGTGCTGTGGACCTGTGGTAAATAGATATGTATGTCATGGTAGCAAAATGTTCTTCTTTTGCTTCAAATATGCGGGGCTTTTTTTCTTTTAAAGAAAAATATTTTGTTCTGACTAGGCACTGAAAGCTTTCAATCAAAGGATGTTGCCCATGCCAACAATGTAAAGGTGAAGGTGAAAGGCGATCACTTACAACACAAGCTGCGAAAGCGCCATGGGTATGTCTTTGCAGGTCTCTTTTACGTAGTTTTATCGAGGAGTTGGTTTGCAGGATTCTTTGACTGTTTGATGGATTTGTTGTGATTATACATTCTATTCATACTGGCTAAGCTAGGGATTCACATTAAGTTCCAGTGATCACGAGGTTTTCCCGAAGTTGGTTGAAATATATGCCGACAAATCAATCAGACTCACTTTGCCTCCTTTGTTCTTTTATTTTTCTTCTTTCCTTAAAGCATCAGATCTCTATTGTGTTTATAGAATAGTTTTCTTGGTCAAATTGCTTCTCAAGCCATCGGTTTTGTTTTTCCCACAATAACTTCTAAAGTTATCATATACTTTTCCCCTGACAGAGTTAAACGGCACAAGGACGATTGTCTGTGTGCTATATGTGTTATGATGCGTCGTAGGCAGGAGCGAGAGGAGAGTGCTCGAGTTGAAGACAAGTTACAGAATAGTAGCAATCATCTAGATCAAGAGATGAAGCCAGAGGTATATTGAAGTCTTTGACTATGTTGATATTAATCGTTTTCTAGTTTCATTTATGGATTTTTCTTGGAGTCCATCTGGCTTTCAAAGTGTGAATTCGTCTTAAATAGTGAAATTGAATATCCTCATTCGCCATTAGATAATTTTATATCTTTAGCTATAGTAATGAACGCCTCTCCAAAATCCCGAACTTTCTATATTTGAAAATTTAAAATCGTTTGTATCTTTTTAGGTGTGGAGTCATTAGTTTTTGAGTTGGAATTAATTTCTAAATTGTTTGGTGATTAGTCACTTCAAAATGAAATAATTCAATCTGTGTGACCAAAGGCTAAATAACAAGGTGTTGTTAAAAGAATCTAATCAAGGAATTCGTCCTAGGTTAATCAAGAATTAACCAAAAGCTTTCTTTAAAACCATGAAACACAGTTTCCTTCAACCATAACCAAAATAATACACATTCTCATCCTATATTCTTATCATAATGATGATAACATACATATTCGGGCATTAATTCAATCTCACATGTGTTTCTCCAAGAATCTCATATGTATCGTTTTTCTCCCTTCTCTTCTCTCCGACAGTGGTTTTGACAGAACCTTAGGCAAACGGTGGTAGTCTATCTGATGTTTTCCTAGGGTAGAATCCCATGTGGGAAGGTCCATGATAAGTAACATATTCCGACCATCATATAACTCATTTCTAATTCTTTTAATTCAAATATGCATTTAATTAAAACAATTAAACTAATTTAAAAATTTATGCATGGCTAAACAATTCATAAAACACAAATTAAACTAAATTAGCTTGATTAACTAAATTAAGCTAAATTAAACTAACGTTAAACAAGTTTCAGGTATTACACTTGAATTCATGATCTCAGCTCCTGTGAGGAGTATCTAAAGATCCTTAGAACCAGCACAACTACTTTTTGTGCATCTATGTGATGCTAAGAAGTACGGACACCTCTATGAAGGTGACTTGTCGCGTCCTGTGGTGTTAGGGTCACACTGGACACGAGTCCAAAAAGTCACATACCGTTGGATTCGTCCTGCTATTCTTTATTTTCGTTAATTGGATATGCTTTAGACACTTGGAACACGTGCATGTCTTGGTCCATAAAAGTCGTCATAAGTCTGAATAACATAACTTGGAATCCGGTGATAATAAATTTTTAATAAATACCTATTCTTCTCTCCAGATTGCATTTTTATTGAGATTAAATATTTGTCTAAATGCTGAGAAATTGATGGACGTGCTTGAAAGAGAGGTTATATAAAATTGTATGTTCCATACATGACTTCCAATAAAAATGAAATAGAATATTTTCCGTGTATCCCTTGTGTCATATCCCTCATTTGGTTAACTATTTATGTGTTGGCGTGTCCATGCTTTGTCCCGTGTCCATGTTCATGCTTTTTTAAAATGCATGTTTTGACTGAACTGATATAGCTTTAGATCAAGATATATACAAATAGGTAATCTCACTGTAATTTAACTTTATAGTTACAAAAGTTTAATTTTGTTCTTTTAAGTTGTTTATGTAGGGAAAATATAAACAATGATCGATATTCCAAAGAATAATTTCATTCATAATACATAACAATACAATTGAAATTACAGAAATGAAAAGTTACAGAACTGAAATGAAAAATACAATAGACCGAATCGAGCTTGATGCTCTGTCCTTAAAACAGATTCGCCGTCTCCGGTGGGTGCTGAGTCACACCAGCGTCTGTCTCTCAGGATAAGACGGTCATTGACCTACTGCCTTTGGAACACCTCCAACGACAGCCTTGACGATCTGCCTTGTGTTTGGCTCTTTCTCTCTCAAAAACGAAAAAAGGGATTGAATTTGATAGATTATTTGTGTTGTGTATCAGATGTTAAAATCCAAAGCTCTAGCATCAAATATATACACTAGAGGTCAGTGGCGGATCGAACTTAGTACCAGGGTGGGCACGTGGCCCCCTGGGTTCTTTTTTCCCCCTGGTTTTCCCGAAAATGGAAGGAAGGTTGGTTGTGCATTTTTTGGAAATTGGGTAGTGAGATGGTTTTCATTTTCGGGAATTGAAGGAAGGAGGGGATACATGGCTTGATTTTTCCAGAAGTTGGGTATTGGCCTTGGCTGTGGTTTTCCAGAAGTTGAACTTAAGATGAGGAGGCTGGGAATTTGGTCTTTCAGAAGAGGGTGAAGAGTTTGCTGGAGAAGAGGAAGAGGAAGGTTTGTTTTCCAGAAGAGGGGAAGAGAGTTTGCAGGAGAAGGAAGGGGGAGAAGAGTGCCCGTGTCCGGGGATTGTGGTTTTCCGGAAATTGGTGAACCAATTTCCGGGAATGCAAGAGGAGAGGTTTGTGCAGAGAGTAGAAGGGAGAAGATACAGATGAAATTTTCGGAAATTGGAGTTCCAATTTCCGGTAAAGCGTGTGATGGCTAGAAGTTGGGTTGTGGGTTTGCTCTTGATTTTTCCGTAAATGGGAAGGGAATTTTCGAAAATTCGTGAGTTAATTCGTGGGGGTGTTTTTGCAGATTGACTCTTGACTATAAATACGAACCTAGGGCTTTTCTAAGTCATTTCTCTTAGACATTTCTCTCTCTCACTGCCTCCATCCAATCCAGGTGAGTTCCCTTTCATTTTCTTTGCTTCTTTTTTCTCTCTCTTCCTATTATGAATCTAACTTGAATGTCTTCTCTAACCTTGAATCTTGGATTGTCCTTTAGCTTTTCATCCTCATTTCGTGGAGAGATTTGAAGAACCCTCATCTAGGGTTTTGTTTCTTCAAGATTTGAGGTAAATCTACATCTCCTTTTGTGTGAGGCTTAGAGAGAGATGGCATGGTGTGGGTGGTTATAGAGAGATTCCTAGTTGAATAGGATAGGTTTGTGCTTGGTATTTGTAAAAATGAATAAGTGTTTGGGAAAATGATTTATGAGTGTGAAAACTAGGAAAAACAACTGAAACCCTCAAATATGGAAAACGATTTGTAATGTATGGAGTACTTCATGCTACACTTTTTTTGCTTAATAGAGAATGTGTGGACTTTTATATTTAATGGCTCAAGGTTCAATTTGTTTGCTCATTATTATTTATTGTATTAATTTAAGAGAATTTTTTAAGCTTGCGATAAATATGTACCCTTCTTGCATGCAAATCCTAGATCCGCTCCTGCCAGAGGTGCAAACAGTCTCTTTAAGACCATATGTGCATAATACAAAATAAATGTAACTGGTCCATGAATGAACTGATTAAAAGCATATTGAACGCGACAGTTGTGAAACCCAAAAGGCTGGCCGGTAAATGTAGCCTTTTGGTTGCCCCAAGAGACCCTCTAAATGCCATGTTCATTCACAATCTTTGAATTTCCAACAGTTAATTATGGCTAGAGTAAGATACAGACAGATTTTTAAATAATAATGTGGCTTTAGATTTATGGAACCTTTATTTTGTTATTCTTTTGAAGGAGCGGTCACCTGCAGAAAGTCCTTCTGGTGAGGATACTTCATCAAACATGGACAATTCACCTGGGCCATATGCAGATGCTGACTTGGAAGAAAAAGGAGAGGAAGTGAAGCTCGACGGTACTGAACAGCCATATGGCGCTAATCCTCTGCAAGAGAAGCCGGAGGTGGAGAAGGGTACTGAAATGGACATTCAGACCAAACGAGGGGGAGAAAATTCTGGACAGTCGCAGCCAGGTGAAAGATCTGAAGAGGAGCACAGTAGAGAGTACCCAACCCATGCAGTGGAGTCTGCTGGTGATATGCAGGTGGATGCCCCGGTACGAGAAATGCCTAAGCGGCATGAGCATGAAACTGCAGCAACTGAGCAGCAGAAGCTAAAGGTATGTGATGTCTCCGTGCCTTTACCACGCTGTCTTCAAAAAATTAATGTTACTGGTTTGCCAAGTTTTGTTTTCAGGTTGATTGCTGACTGTTTGGTAATTATCCAGTTTCTCTACTAATCTCTTACACATTCTTTTTTGTGGTTACAGAAGAAATTGGAGAAGAAACAGAAGGAAAATATGTACGAGAAACTCCATCGTTTTGAAAACCCAATCCTTTTGAAGTTATGTGAAACACTTTTTCCGGACAATCATAAATCTGTGTGGAGTGGCCCCCGTTCACTAGCCGGGCATCACAATCTTGGTCGGAATAGTTCGATTCATGAAGCTGTCACGACATTCATGAAGTAGATGGCTTGCATGTTACCGTCCTGGTAATAATTTGTTAAAGTTGACTTCTTGCAGATATATTTGAATGACTTTGTTTTTATTGCTGTGTGGAAATAGGGAGGCAACTGTGTGGGCTGCTGCTGGACCTACATCTTCCTTTGCTGTCGTTGCTGTCGTCGAAATCCAATGGAAAGAAGTATAACCGAAAGAAAATGAACCACGGACGGCTTCGGACGTGCTGGTCGATCATAAGAAAACGAATCACGGACGGCTTCGGACATGCTGGTCGATCATATTAGAGTTTTACCCAACAACACGTCCATTCTTTTCGTTCCGAACTGTCTGGATGATAATGTTTTATATGTATATATTCGTAATAAATTGATTCCATGATGTTGGGATGATAGCAAATAGAAGAAAATGGGCATCCATCATGCAGCATTCCCCTTCCCTACTGCGAGGGAATCATTTGTTAAATGAAATTACACATTCAATAGTCATGTATACATAAAGATTAATTGCAAAATGAGTAGGAACAGCTAATATATAAAGACGCATTGTTGTCCCCAAGCTATTGTTGTCAAGTCCATAGGCAAATGAATTGAATCATTCGTGAATTATTTGAGGCTTGATTCCGTAAGAATTTGTTTGCGTTTGATTCGCTTATTAAATAAACCAAACTTGAATCTCAATTTGAGTCTTGTTTGATAAATGAGTTGAACCTGAGAATAACAGTATTCGGCTTGCTTAAGCGCGAATTTAGAATATATGTACAAAATGAAGATTTTATATACATTTATACATAAAAGAATTTGTGTTGTTTGTATTGAATAAAATTCTCAAAATTTATAAATATATAAACTTTTATAGATATGTTTATTATAAGTAAGTATATGTATTTGTAGCCTAGACTCTTATGCATGCATAATTAAGTGTTAATTTTTTGCTCGTTAAGGCTCATAAATACGTTTGAGTTCGAGTAAAACTTAGGAGAGTTTGGCTCGAGCTCGAACTCATCAAATTTTCATTGAATTTGAGTTTGAGTTTACTAAAATTTAAACAAATCGAACCCGAACATTTTAAAGTTTACCTTAAATTGGTTCGTTTGCAACCCTAGCAGCCATTATCATACAATGAACTCTGCAATGTGTAGGGAAAATATAAATGGCGATCAATAATTCGCACATGCCATCATGGCAGATCGCACACAGTCATAGCCAAACAATATAGTCTCAGTCCTGTCATAGAAACTATTTTCCCTGCACAAGAGAGGTCATTCCTGCACAAAAAAACCAATCATGTGATATAAAAATTATAGATCCACACAGAGCACAAAAGTTACGCACATAGCAGATATTTGCCACACAAAGTGCTGCACAGACTATAACTGTCGCACAAAACATATTTCAGTTCGAGAAACATCACAGGAGTTTTGGGAAACATCTCAAGAGTGCGGGAAACAACTTTTCCACCGTTTCGAGTCCTTTTTGCAAT
>NMUG010001173.1:0-18698 GCA_002855965.1 Monotropa hypopitys
CATCAACGTAATAGACAACAAAAAAATACAAGGAACTTGAAAGTGAAGGAATATATGTAGAATAAATTTGTTTTTTTAAATAGATTTATAAAAATCTGTTTTATAAAATTCTATTTTTTTATAAAATTTGTTTTTATCACCGAGAATTACTTAAAAAAAACCTCAGAAGTCGTTCGGTTACCAGTTACCGGTTTGGTTCGGTTTTTTATTCGGTTACCGGTTCAGTTCGGTTCGGTTATTATCTAAATCAAAACCGAATTGATATCCAATCGGTTCTCTCATTCGGTTACCAGTTCGGTTACTTTTCGGTTGCAGTTCGGTTAAAAAATTCGGTTTTGATTCGGTTACCCATTCGGTTCGGTCACGATTGCCATCCCTAAATATTTTATTTGCTGTGTATATTTATTTTACATTCAAGCAATTATATTTAAGTCCAATTTTTTGCAGGTTTAATATGCAGATGATACAAGTATGCCGAACAATGATTTCTTTTTATTCAATTGTTTTTTCGAAGTACATGTAAAGGTTTTTTTGAAGACATGTAATTTGAGAGATTTGTATTTCGATTTATGCACTGATAAATTTTGAATGTCACATTAATACTAATGTATGATGTTAAATTATTGCACTTTTATTATTGTCAGTTAAATACAGATTGAATATTTTTACTCATCAGTACCGAAGGCAATACAAAGTGTTAAAGGCATAAATTAGTGCCGAAAGCACTATTAACACCCGAGGTTTCATCGTACCCTTAGGTTTTGTGTTGCACTTTCTATTACGTCGCATCGTGCCATCGGCACATGCTATCACTAGTCAAATCATATTTTGAATATAATACATGTGTGGGGTCCACCCGTACAAGGTGTGCATATGAGTGTGAAAGCTAGGATGTACATCTAACTTTATTCTTTAAAAATCATCCAAAAATCACGTATAAAAAGGGTCACCAACACAAAGAAATCTCACGCATGCTTTTAGTACATATTTAATTGTGTACAAACCTAAAAAGTACCCGCACAAACATAAATCACAATATAATCAAGATTGATTTTTTATGTTTTAGTTGACATTAACACATAATGTGATGTGCCTTCAAGCACGGACACTAGTGGTTAATAAGATAGGAAAATAAGAAAAAGAAAAAAGAAGAAATAGAAAAGAAAGATGGGGTTCTAAATACAACCACTCGGGGTTTAGGGTTTAGGGTTTAGGGTTTAGGGTTTAGGGTTTAGGGTTTAGAGTTTAGGGTTTAGGGTTTAGAATACTCATTACATCCCACAGTTTTTTTTAACTGGTTCTAGGGGTGTAAACAGTTCGGTTTGGTCGATTTTCGGGCAAATATAAAACCAAACCGATAATTTCAGTTTATATTTTTAAAAATCAAAACCACCAACATTACGTATGAACCAAACCAATATGTGTTATACAGTTCGGTTCAGTTCGGTTTATTCGATTTTTTGTGTGTAAACAAATATCAGAACACGTAGTGCTATCATCGAAAATATAAAGTGACGGAGAACTTTTTTGACAAAATATCAGAACACATAGTAATATTATTGAAAACGTAGTAGTATCATCTAACCTAGTATTTTTTTTAAAAATAGCTCAAACCCAACTTGATTTAAAATGCTTTTAACAGTTAGGATTATCAATAAAATAAGTACAAATTTTTACTATATACAAAATGGAATGTGTATTTATTATCTAACTACATTCAGACAATTACACAAACCTTGACCACTATATTTATAGTTACACTAAAAATACAATATTGGTTTTAAAATTTGAATCAATAGAGAGGAAACACAGAAAGAAAGTTAGACCATGTGGAGCATTTAGCCAGTGAAAAAGTACGAGTACAAATAAAAAGTATGTGTACAAATAAACTAAAAATTAATGTTATTTTTATTCGATCGGTTTTGGTTTAATTCGGTTTTCAAAATTAAAAATTGACACCAAACCAAATTCTGAACTTTTTTTATTATAAAACCAATCAAATTATTCTAAATCAAAAAAACCGATAAAAAATCTCTGCTTCGGTTCGGTCCGATCGGTTTCATCGGTTTTTCGGTTTTATTTACACCCCTAACTGGTTCCGCTTCGGATACAAACTTCCGAACGAAGTAGGTTATTTCGGAAGTTTGTGTCCGAATGGTTCGATGATTTTCGGAAGTTTGTGTCCGAATAGTTCAAAAAATTTCCAAAAAAATCATTTCGAAATTTGTGTCCAAATGTCCAAAAAAAAAAAAAAAAACACATGGGCTGTATTTAACATTTTAGTTGTATTTATAACCCTCAACAAAGATACAGAGAAGGCCAAAACCCCTTGGCCCTGTGGGAGAGAGAATTAAGACAGGGAGCTGACCGTTGGGCTGGGCCGGTAAGGGAGGACGCAAAGCCGACAAGACAACGGCGATCAGAAAACTCAATTCAACACTTTTCTGGGTTGGAACTCACTCCAATCCATGAACCTTTACCATTTGAGATTCACCTACCGTCCATTTACATTTTTATCTGGGATGAATCCGAGAGTTCCTCAAGCCTTAGATCTTTCATTCTCTCTCTTCTTTCAGGTGACTTCAGTCTTCCTGATTCTACGGAACATATAAAATTGAAATGCTATTTGGGATTTTCCACGAAATTTGCTTTAAGTCTCTTCTGGGTACATGTTGAATTTCGGTGCTGATGATTGTAAATTGCATTTTCTTTTAATTTTTGCCAATGTGTTAGTGTTTTCTCAGCCATCTTTTGATTTCCTGATGTGATGATATTCTCTGGACTTTACATGAGTGGTGGTTTTGTCTACTGTATTTCTTGGGGTGATCATGTCCCCCAAATTGAGTTTTTGCATTGGCCTTTATCCGGTCAATGTAATACTTTTATGCTATATACTAATTATTGTATTCTTGAAAGAAATTACAATTTAGCTTTTGGGGGACCGTAGAATTTTATAGTGGGCCCTTATGGTTTATCTCGTTGGCAAAGGGAAGGGCAATGTGATAATCTGTGACTATCCTTCTGGGGTACACTTGATTGTCTGGGTTCCGACCAATAACTATTGGTTTTCAAGAATATGCATTCATATATAGAGGTTTGGGTTAGATGTTGGTTTTGATGTTAGAACGTGTGACTTTTGTTAATTTATGTGCATATCGTTGCTTCTGCTGAGTTACTGGTCACGTGGCACATTATCCTCACATCTGGAGGATATTTGTTTGCACAGTGTTTATTGAATTTTTTGGTTTATCATATTGTGGTTAATTCCATGATTTATGTCTTATGGAGAAAACCGACGGCATTGTTACATATCATGTGCTGCCAAAGAATTTTTATGAAATTAATGGGAAGTGTATTCACCATTGTAGCTGGTATTTCCCTTTTTTTAATGTATTTGAACCATGTTTATCAGTTTAATTTTACTCTACTGACACTATTCTTGTCTGAATACTTTCTCAAATTTTCAGTTGTAGCATGTAAGCTATCAACATGCATGGAAAAGCAAGGAAACTAATACAACAGGAAACTGGAAACCCATCTTCAACCAAGACGGGAGGTGTGTCTAAGCAGATAAAAAATGATACAGGAATATTGCAAATCAAGGCACACAAACAAAAATCAATGTCTCATAGCAGTGCTATTGGTTCAACTACTTGGAAAAAAAAATTGTCAAGCCTATAAGCAAAGACGAGATAAATGATTCTTTAAGTAAAAGTTCGATTGGGAAAGCAGTTATGAAGAAAACCAAGTCCTATAAGAAGCAGCATTTCTTAAGCCTTCAGTTTGAAAATCCGTCACTCAATGGTTCTACGGAAATTGGGGAACAAGCCAAAGAAGATATCAAATCTCACAAAGTGAGGAAAAAAAGGAAGCGAAGGAGGCAAAGTGATAATGCAGAGTCAGATGATGCTTCCCGCTTGCAAAGGAGGACGAGATACCTGTTAATAAAGCTCAAGTTGGAGCAGAACCTAATTGATGCTTATTCAAGGGATGGTTGGAAAGGTCAGAGGTATGAAAAATTTGTCTGGCTGAAGTATGGACTCCTTGCTTGTAGGGCCTGAGATCTATCTACTATTAAACGACGCTCGATGGATAATGTTTAATTGAACCATTTACTCTGTGCTTGACTGAGTAAGAGAACGGTTACCTTGGTTGGCTGTCTTCAAGCCGAGCGATGTAATTGTAAGGTCTTTTTAAAGCCTTTTCTTTAGTTTTAGCATTGTACAATTTTCCTATCCGTGATAGATTTTCATCATTGATTGGTCTAAGTTGTCCACTAAACTATGCTACATGAGTAATACAGTTAAAAAAGTTACAAGTTTTCCACAAGCACACCCTTAGATGCAGGCATTGAATTTAAGCAGCATGCAAACCATATTCTCCTATTTGATGTTGATAAGTGATCTTTCCGTGGTACAAAACTTCTTACATTTATGTTACCCACTTGTTTTAGTGAACTAACTGCTCATGTGCTTGAAACGTTACTCCATTATAGTGATGTTATTTTTATCGTTCTATCGCAGTCGCGAAAAGATCAAGCCAGAAAAGGAACTTCAAAAGGCCAACAAAGAAATTTTGAAATGTAAACTTGGATTCCGTGATGCCATTCGTCAACTGGATTTCCTGAGCTCTGCAGGGTGTATTGAAGACTCTGCAATTGCTCCAGATGGATCTGTACACCATGAACATGTAAACTTTTATCGCCACTTTATTTAGACTAGCAGTTGGGCACACACACTGTGTGTGCTCTTGAAGGCAGTTTACAGTTAAGTTTTAGACAGTTATGCAGTTACGTTTTGGAATAGGGGTAATTTGGGGAATGAAAAATTGACACTATGACACAAAAAAGAGACACCAAATTGGTGCTCTCCCTTTATATATTAGTATAGATTTCCCAATTAAATTGGACAGCGTCCTTTGTTTTAACTGAGTTATCTTTTTCTTAAAAAATTCAATTATTTATACCAACAGAAGAGGAGCTGTTTGATTTCCCAAATGCCTTCCAGCTAGTTTGGTGAACTGCATTGGTTTTCAGCCTTAGTTCTAGAACCAAGTGGCCAAACTAAGTCGTAAAATAACTTAACAGTTACACTTTTTCTATTTCCCTTGCTCTTTCAACATCTCAGCGAGGTTTCTTGATTTTGAACTGTGCCATCGACATGCTATCACTACCCTTATGGTATTCTCGTTTATTCATCACTGTGATGTTCAGATAATCTGTGCAAAGTGCAAGTTGCGGGATGCTTTCCTTGATAATGATATTATCCTCTGTGACGGGACATGCAATTGTGCTTTTCACCAAAAATGTCTGGATCCTCCACTGTTGACTGAAAATAGTGAGTCTACTAAAATTGATTTGAGTATACCAAATATGCTGTTTTAGCAAAAAAGCTTTGCCATGAAACTTAATGCAATCAATAATTCTTCAGTTCCTCCAGGAGATCAAGGATGGCTTTGCCAATTCTGCGATTGTAAGATGGAAATAATAGAAGCAATGAATGCTCATCTTGGGACTCACTTCTCTACAGACAGTCATTGGCAGGTTGTTTACAATACAAACTCTTACGCTTTCTTTTGATTTGATATTTCTGCCCTATTTTGTAGAAAAAAACATCTCTCAGTGAATTTTAAACAGGACATTTTCAAGGATGAAGCTGCTTTGCCCGACAGTGGAGGTTCTTCACAAGAACCGGAACAAGAATGGCCTTCTGATGATTCGGAAGATGATGACTATGATCCAGAGGAAAACGAAAAAAGCTGCAGTCAGAGCAGAGCTGGCTCTGAAGCTGATGGTTCGGATGATGCAGGCAGTTCCAGCAATCTATGGTCACCTGAAGATGAAGTGTTTTCTGAACCAATGAGGCCTGACAAGGGCGGATGGAGTGCCTCTTTCAAGCCATCTATTGGTGTAGACTCTAATGAGACAACTGATCATGAGATTTTAATTGGCCCAAGGGAGCGGAGGGCCGTTGACTATACGAAATTATATCATGTGAGTATTTCAAGACTGTGACTTAAGGTCTATTTCGATTTCCTGTAAAAATAACGTGGCAGTGACTGTTAATTGAGGTAGGACCCATTTATCACTTGGTGTAAATCCTTTTGTATTCTTAGTTCCTTTAAAATTCCATTTCAGATTATGTAATTTATGAAATTGATCATTGGATTATTGCTCTTCATTTTCCAATCATGCATTGCAAAGTTTTCAAGTCCATTAGAGATCAATAACTAGATAATCTAGTTTGGATGATTGTGTAGTACTAAACCTATGCTACCTGAATCAAGGATCATACCGTTACGGGGGACAAGAACTGAAATGTGCTACGCCACATATTTAAATTGTGGTGCACTAACAGTAGACTTCTATATATAACAAAATTAGTAATTACTTTCAAGCGATATACATCTAGTAATACCAAGTCTTATTATTTCAAATTGTCCATACAAACGCATTCGTAGGAGAAGAGTGATCCAATTTTTAACATTTTCTCTCACCAAACTTTGTTCTCTCTAGATCCTTAGCTTGATAAGTTGATTTTCTGGGGAAAACTGTGGGAAATGCTTTGGATCGCTAATTTTTTCATTTTTGTAACAGGAGTGTACCATGTTTTGGAACGTGTGTACGAAAACGTAATTTGCTAGGGTATTAACGACACAGGTTTTTGACAAGCAGGGGAACCGACACCCCGAGTTACAAAAGCTCTTGTTATTAAAGTTGGGCTTTGATCAAAGGTTTCAATATTATAAAGTTCAAGCCCTTCCAAGTTTAATATGTTTGCTGTAAATGTTTATGGTGTATACATTCGCTCATCTAAGCTCAAAATCCTGTCTGTCCTTGAATGTAGACACCTAGGATCTATAATTAACTTGAAATTTTTCCATGTATGATTACAATCATGTTCAGTGATCAATTGGCTGGATTTTTTTCCGACAAATTTGTGAAGGTGGTATTGAGGACCAAACAAGTGTATGTCAGGTTTATGTTGATCCTAGTCTCCTAATCCTTGATGGGCAAGTTTTATTAGTCAATGGAATGACTTCGAAATGCCTACTTTTAAAACCATGCTAACAAAACGAGTGAAGGTGAGCTTAGTATACACAGTGTTGCGCTGGATGAAAAACCCTACACTGTTGTACCCAATGGGTGAAGTTTTCATCATGTGGAAAAACGGTTACATGTTCTTTAAGAATTTAAACACTTCGTTGTCTTGTTAGAGGTGATTGATGTCTATATCTGTAATTTCATGGGGTTGATTTCCTTTTCTGAATAGGAAATGTTTGGAAAGGATGCTCCAGTGGGTGAACAAATTAGCGAAGATGAAGATTGGGGCCCTGCCACAAGAAAGAGGAGAGAAAAGGAGTCTGATGCAGCCAGCACCCTGATGACTCTATTTAAAAGTGAGAAGAAATTTTCAAACAGGAAGACCATGAGAAGCAAAGAGACACTTACTCATTGTGGAAAAACTAAACGATCATTTTTCAAAATCCCTCCCGATGCTCTTGAGGTAGTCGGGGTTCATTTTCGCAGCATATGAAGCTTTAGTCAAGCATGTATTTCCTTTGATTTTTCTTTTTAAATTCACCATGCCTATTGACGTTTCTTGTATTCTATACCAGAAGCTTCACCTTGTCTTTGCGGAGAATGAACTTCCATCTAAAGCTGTCAAGGAGAACCTTTCCAAGCAACTAAGTCTTGATTGTGAAAAGGTATAACTGTGACATTGAAGTCCAAAATATGCAGAATTTCCTTCACACTAAAGGTACCTGTAAATTAGTTGCAGAAGATTGTTCCAACTGATAAGCATGTTATCATAATCCAAGATAACCAAATGACTTCACTTGTTTATTTTTTATCTGGCATTTGTGTGCAAAAAATAGGCTACCTAAAGACAGTTCTATTAGTCTGGAACTATGGTTTGCCTCGCTTATATAGCGAAGATATTTTAGCTCCATAGTCGATAGTGATGCCTGCATCATTAAACCCGTAAAACCACTTTTCTAATTAATTCTCTTTGTTAACAATTGGGACCTGTGCAAAAGTTATTAATGGAAAATATGACAACATACCAGACATTCAAGGATCTGGACGTGTTTCAGTTGCTTCTGTTGCATTTGGGAGAAGGAACTAGGCAAAAGAATAGCAGTCAATTATTAGTGGCGCTTAGCATCAGGGACATTGCATCACACATTTACTGTCTTGTTGCCTGTTTGTTTATATCATATTTATTTTCTCTTGTGGTTTTCCATTTATAGGTCAACAAATGGTTCAAAAATGCGCGTTATATTGCACTTAAATCCAGAAAGGTAAGATGATATTCCACCGACTTCTTTAGGTGGTCATCTTCATTTTTCCAAGTGTAATGTTCCTATTGTTTTCTGTCTTCTTGTCTAATTCCATGAGGGCTGTGAGCGAGAGTGAAAAAATGTCCCGCATGGGGTTTCCATTTCCATATCACGTAAAAGTACAATAGAATTTCAATAAATACACTAAGACCCCCTAAGGATTATACAAATAACTCAATGTAACTTAATACAACATAACGCTCTCTCTCAAGTTGGTGCAAAGATATCAATCAAGTCCAACTTGGACACAATGAGATGTAAAACCTTACTACTAAAACCTTTTGTAAAAACATCTGCTAACTGGTCTTCAGATCTTAAAAAGCATACAAATCAATCCATTGCTCATCTTTTCCTTTATGAAATATCTGTCAATTTCTATATGCTTTATTCGATCATGTTGGACAGGATTATGGATAATATTTATGGTTGTCTTGTCATCATAGTAGAGCTTCATAGGACCATTCTCGGGAAACCCCAAATTATGCAAAAAGGTTTGCAGCCATAAAAACTCGTAAACACCACGAGCCATTCCTCTGTATTCAGCTTCTGCACTGGATCTAGCTACTACTGAATGCTTTTTACTCCTCCAAGTAATCAAATTCCCCCCAAGGAATGTGCAATAAACAGAAGTAGACCGCCTATCATCAGTAGAACCTGTCGAGTCTGCGTCGGTAAAAGTTTTTAACTTCAAGTGACCATGATTGGAGAACAAAATACCTTTACCTGGGCCAATTATGAGATAACTCAAGATACTAATCAAGATGAGTAGTACGAGGCTCGTGTATAAAATGACTAACAACCCCAACAACATAGGAAATATCTGGTCTAGTGTGAGATAAGTATATTAGGCGATCATTAAGTCTATGATATCTCTTATTATCTCTATGCTCACCACCATTACTGCAATGATTGGTCTCAATGGAAGAATCTGCAGGCTTATATGCCAACATGCATGTTTCTTCTAAAAGATCTAGGATATACTTTCTCTGAGAGATAAAAATTCCTTTGTCAGATCAGGCTACCTCTATTCCAAGGAAGTATTTCATTGATCCCAAATCCTTAATCTCAAACTCTTAAGCAAGAGGAGTCTTTAGATGATGTATCTCATCCACATCATCACCTGTTACAATGATGTCATCAACATATACTATAAGAACCACAATCTTACCATTACTCCTTTCGATGAACATAGTGTAATCAACATGACTCTACTTGTACCCAAATCTCAACATGGTTTTAAGAAATCTGTCAAACCATGCTCTAAGAGACTGCTTCAAGCCATAGAGTTTTTCTCAATCTACACACCTTCTATTCTGTTTCAAAAGAGGAGAAACCGGGTGGTATATCCATGTATGCCTCCTCCTCTAGGTCACCATGGAGAAAAACATTCTTCACATCAAATTGTTGGAGAGGCCAATCAAAAGTGGTAGCACAAGAGAGCAAAGTCAGAACCAAATTCATCTTGGTCACAGGAGCAAAAATTCTCCTCATAATCAATGCCATAGGTTTGAGTGAAGCCCTTAGCAACAAACCTCGCTTTGTTCCTCTCAACAGTCCCATTAGCCTTATATTTCACATTGAACACCCATTTGCAACCAACTAACTTCTTTCCCTCAAGAAGAGGTGTTAGTTCCCAGATGCCATTATTTTTCAAGACTGTCATCTCCTCTACCATAGCTTCTTTCCACTCAGGTATTACAAGAGGTTCTTTTCAATTCTGTAGAATAGATATAAAGGCAAGAGAAGAAACAAACGTACGATATGAAGGAGATAAATGGGAATATGAAACAAAGTGAGATATGACATATTTAGTAGTACAATTTCTGACTCCTTTTCTAAGAGCAATAGGAGCATCAATATCATCAACAGAAGGAGAGTGATCATTATCAAGTGAGTCAGTCGAGGAATCAGAAACTGGAGTTGGTGATGGAGATTGGCAAGTTGGCTCAGTAGCCTTTTCACGACGAGAATATGTCCTCAAATCTTCTATCCAATCGTCCACCAATGTCATGATCAGCTATTGTTCCATATGTTCATGTCTCCCCCTCACGATGACAAGGAGAATATGGCCATGACTCCGGAATATGATATATCAATCCCTCTTCCTCCCTCATCTCTTCCTGAGCAACATTCTCCCCCTGAAGAGATGAGAGAGGATAAAAGGATTTAGTTTCCCAAAAGGTGATATCTATAAAGTCATAATATTTGCAGGAGTGTGAGTCATAGCATTTATAGCCTTTATGAGTATGAGTATAGCCACGGAAGATACACTTACGAGCTTTAGAACCTAACTTCCCATGAGGATACTTAAGCGCGTCGACAAAACATACACAACCAAACACTTTAGGAGCATGAGAAGAGACCCGAGAGCCACCAAGTAGAAATTTAACAGGAGGTTGAAACTGAAGAACACTCGAGGGCATATAATTGATAAGAAAAAGTTGCAGTAAGAACATCCCCCCAAAATGTTTAGGAATATTCATAGTGAACAAAAGTGAGCGAGCAACCTCAGCAAGATGACGATTCTTGCATTCAGTAACTCCATTCTGTTGAGGAGTGCCAACACAAGTAGTCCGAAAAAGGATGCCAGATTGATTAAGATAAGATCGAAAAGTCCCTTCTATATACTCAGTCCCATTATCACTACGAAAAACCTTAATTTTGGTGTTAAATTGAGTGTCCACCATTTGGTGAAACTCTTTAAAGCAAGAAAAGACTTCATTTTTAGACCGAACTAGGTACACCCAAGTAACACGAGGTTAACAGTAGATAAAAGTGAAAGTATCGTTATACGAAAAGAGATACAATAAGGGAAGGACCCCAAACATCAGAATGAATAATCGTAAAGGGAGAATCACTTCGTTGATTAACATGAGTATAAAATAAACATTTATGTTTGGCAAGTTCCCAAGCTCCACAAAAAAACTCTTAGTGTCGCGCCCCGTCTCGATACATTACTCTAATGAGGTTGCACCGAGAGGGGAAAACGACAGTTAAACATGGTAATCTCCCTAAGTCAACGTCATTTGGTGTCATAATTCATAATTCTTTATTCTACACTTAAACCCTAATCATGCACATTATCGATTTCATTTCTGTTGTCCCTAAGGTTTTGATGAGTTTTTATGGTAATTTATTTACACAAATTTATTATTTATTAAAATGATTTATTTCCTTGATTTATGCTTAAATGGTTAAAATCTTATTTTCAAGGAAATTGATTGTATACGCTTAATTATTTTAAATTACTGTGTTTTGATCAAATGATTTTGAGGAGGGTAAAAGAACATTCTTTCAATATTTATTTATCATTACAATTTTCCTTAGGTACCTTGTATGATATATACGCTTAGTTTGATTTCCAAAATAATCTTAAAAGTGTTATAAATCATACTTAGAAATACTCATTCTAACAAGGCTTTTTATGCTTAGGTTTTTCTAAGTTATGATCTGCAGGAAAGTTGTAGGGAATCATAAAATTAAGCCAAGGGATCACGCCTCACTCATTTTGGAGCATCACAGAAGCCAGAGGCCTCACCGGTACACAATTGACATACATCGACCATACCTCTAACTACCCGCCCTCGCCCTGCACAATATTGTCCGATCTGGCCGCCAAGTCCCATTGGACTTCCCAAGGAGTCACCCATCCTTGGACTAATCCAGGACGAACACATTTAACTGGGAAGTTCCAATGTACTTTGACACCCGCACGACTTTAAAAGGCTTTGTGCAAAGTAAGTTCATGATCTATTATTTATAGCCCACAACTTACATCCACCAAGCGATCTAAGACCTACAACCATCCACCATAATCTCTCCCACCTAGGACCCTTCTATCTTTCCTGTGGGGTCAAGATTCATCCTGGGCCCCAACTTGGCTGTGGTGTCAACTGGGAATCACAGGTGGAGGTGTCCGGTAAGGAGCCTCAGGGGACATCCGGGTCAGTGAATTGGTCCTACATCGCTTAGTGGATGTAAGTTGTGTGTGCTACAAATAATAGATCACGAACCTACCTTGCACAAGGCCTTTTAAAATCGTATGGCTTTCAAAGACCATTGAAATTTCCCAGTTAAGCATGTTCATCCTGAATTAGTTCAAGGATGAGTGACCCCCTGGGAAGTCCTCTGAGATTTGACGATCAAGGCAGACAATATTGTGCAGGGCAGGGGAAGATCGTTACATACGGTATCTATGACATCCGTTTCAAAAAATAATTAAAGTTTTGAATTTAATAAATAAATTGTGGAGAATTAAATCAATGTAGAGTGAGTTAAAATGGAATTACTAAAGTCCATAAGAGGAATAATCAAATATAAGAGAAGTGTAGTTGTATTAAGGTGAGTTTTAAAAAATAAGAGGAAATGTAATTCATTTGGGTGTAGACTTCTTTTTAATATCTAGGGAGTATATAACGATTTCTTGGGGGATGTAGCCTAATTTTATGGTGTCAAGAGTATGTGATTACAACCTAGGGGAGTATATTATCTTTTAATGGTATGGGTGTATTACACCCATACAATGCCTAAGGGGTGATATTTGTCCTTAGGCTAGAAGAAGAGAAAATCTGTCCTATATTCATTATTCCACCGAACTTCTAAATTGGAGAGAGGAAGAGGGAGAGAAAGCTGAGCTTGAAGGGGAACTCTTGGGGGATAATTGATTCAGCAAAATCAGGCCTTTGAGGTAAGATTAAACTATGAACTCTCTTGAATTTCAAAGAGTTTGAAGGGTAATTTTGGGTGCAATTCTGTTTTTCTCCAGTCTGAAAATTTGTAGAGAACTAGGAAGAACACCTATGAAATTAATTGATTTTGCAAAACAAATTAAAAGGTTATGTTTGTAAGTGTTTTGGATAGTTGCATATAAAAAATTACGATTTTTGGATGAGTATTTTGATCAGAATTTGAGTTAGAACATAGGTGGGTCTGACTGGAAAAATGAATTTCTGCTTCTGAAATTTCAAAAGAAAACATGAAGAACTTATGTTTAATTCAATCCTTACAAAATAAAGCTTGGGGATGTGTGGATATATGTGTTAGGAGTGTGTATATGAAAAATTATGAAGTTTGGATGAGTAGAATGATCAGAAATCGAATTTGAACAGAGGGAGATCTGGCTGGAAAACAGAACAGTAGGTTCTGGAAATACCTAAACAAATAGGAAAAACTCTTATGAAATTAAGTAAATTTGTAAAATAAATCATGGAGTTATGTTTGTATATGTTTTAGCTAGTTGTATACAAAAATTTACGCCTTTTGGTTGAGTATTCTGATCGGAATTTGAGTTTAAATACGAAGTGGTCTACTGCAGAAAAAACTGAGACCTACTGGTTCTACCAGTTGGCCATTTTGATTTCCCTGATCCAAAAACCCGAGGCTAAACATGTGTGGAACCTTAAAGGTCTTTAGTTTGGGTATATCTTGGGAGGGGAACTAAGAAAGAAGAATCTTAGACCTAAGTTGAAAATTAAGCCTTATGCGTTGTTTCTCTTTGATTTATACCAATCACATCATGGTTCTAACATGTTCTTGTTAGGTGAGGGAAAGACAAATCCCTATTTCAGAATATCGAGAAAGGAGTAATCCCTTTAAGGGATGGCGGTGAGTTTGATAGTTATTTTAAAAGTTGCATCTCTTGTTTTAGTAGTCCATGTTTAATATGGAACACTAATGGACAATATGTGGTTTGTAGGGGCCAATTAGGAGCATATTAGAGTGAGAGGAAATGTGGATTTTGTTGCGCTTTGTTATGCAAGTATGTGATTGATTATGTAATCGGTTATTAGATTGCTTTTAATTCAAGCATGTTGAGTTATATGTGGTGGTTTGCTTAAATATAAGCATAATGTGTCAAGTGTGGTAAGTGGAAAGTAAATTATGGAAAATGTGAATGAGGAATTTGAAACCTTATTATTTAAGGAACCAAGTGAATTGTATAATCGTATTCCGGAAATAGAAAGGAATGTTGAGGCCAAAGGGCCTAAGCCAAAGGAATGCAACTATAAGGCTAAGATAATGAACATCATATATATGTTCCATGATTTGCAAGTAGACGTACTTGAGGGTGGTTGTGATTCGGCGAGCCAAAGGGCAGTACGTCGTTGATGCATCCATAATAATAATCGGATGGTTGGGATCCGGCAGGCCAAAGGGCTCAGAGTAATGCCGTTAATTTGATCATATTAGAAAACAGGGCCAATGAACCAGGGTCCGGTGATTTGGTTTAAACCAATAAAAATGGATTATGTGGTACGTGAAAATAGTAGAAAGATAATTCTTAGAAATAAAGTATAGATAAAGGAAAAGATAAGAGTGGTAACATGTTGGTTAATGTGGTTATGGGTTGTTGATGGATTGTTAGGGACACATATATCTTGTGGACTTGTTGTTGGATAGGATTTACATGTCCTTTATTTGCTTTGGTCATTGGCATCTATTCCCCAGTTGACACGTGGTTAGTTAGGCTTTACATATCTTTTGTTTACAGTTGACGTTGATAGTATATTTTCTGCAGTTGTTGGTTGTTACCTATTGTAGCACATTCATATATTCTATTTCTTGCAAAGTTTAATTTAACTAACAAACTTTTTTTCCTTGTTTTTATACGTTGAGGAATCCAGATTCGGGATAGCTATAGTATTGGAGCTTGGAGCTTATTGGAGGAGTTTTCTGGTAGTTAGTAGTTTTTACTACTTGTTCATATCTTTGTTGTCTTTACATTTGGGTACTTGGTAAGTTTGTAATATGTCAATTTGGTCTTTTCGATAAAAGTTAAAAGAAAAGAGAGCTATTATGTATCAATACTAGTGATAGCCCGTGCCGATGGCACGGGGCGACAGAATAGAAAGCGCAACATAAAACCTAAGGGTACGATGAAACTTCGGGAAGATACAAATTCGTGCCTTCGACACTCATGATTAGTGACGACACTCGATCCGTGTTTTTGGTATAGCCCGTGCCGATGGCACAGGGCGACAGAATAGAAAGCGCAACACAATACCCAAGGGTACAACGGAACTTCAGGTGTTAGTAGTTCCTTCGGCACTCATGATGAATGACGACACTCAATCCGTGTTTTTGGTGTAGTCCGTGTCAATGGCACGTAGCGACATAATAGAAGCGCAACACAATACGTAAGGGTACTATGAAACTTTTGGTGTTAGTAGTGCATTCAGAACTGATTCGTGCCTTCGGCACTTTGAAAGTACCTACCCTTACCAAAAAATGAAGTTTATAATGTTTTTAGTTAACAAAATATTGAATAATTTTTTAAAATAAAATGAACATGCAGTTGAACAAATAAAATTAACACTGAATTTAAATATATTTATTAAAATTAACATGCAACTATTTAATTATTTTTTAAAAATGTGTGGGGGCAATCCATGTGCAATTTGATCTTAGCCCTCCATTCCTTTAAACCGATCCAACGGCTAAAAGTGTAAACTAAAATGTGTGAAAATGTGTTGGCAAAATGTGTGGGGCCCACACCAAGCTAATTTGTATAATAGATGCGTGAAATCAAAATGAAGAGTTTTCTGTGGTGATGTGGCTATAAAGTGGGGAGATAAGATATGACAGTGACACTTCAAGATATGACTGGGACACTCCAAAATATGACTGGGATACTAAGCTATATTGTATATGTAACACTCCGCAAATTTTAGTTTTCGTTTCAACCGTTGTCGTATCGCTTGGAAGTCTCTTTGGAACCTTTCGGACTCCTTTGGATCGAGTTCGGGCTTGTCGGGATGGCCAAAAACCATCAAGACTTCAAATTCTCAGATTTGAGGGAAGCTGCATCGATGCAAGCCTTGGTGCATCGATGCAACACACTTCAAGAACCCACTGCTCAGTTTTTACTCAGTTGCATCGATGCAAGGATTTGGTGCATCGATGCACCATCACTTCAGGACCTACTGTTTAGATTTTTACTCAGTTGCATCGATGCAGGTTTTGGTGCATCGATGCAGGGAGGGGTTGCATCGATGCAGGGTTAGGCTGCATCGATGCAGCAGGCTTATTCGGGATTCTGGAGAAGGGTTGCATCGATGCAGGTTTTTGGTGCATCGATGCAACTGCTGTCTGGCAGGCAAATTTAAGGGCAAAGTTGTCTTTTCGCATGGAGTCCTATATATATTGTTTTGGCACGATTTTAGGGCATTCTTGCCCTATTTTTCTGCAGGACTCTCTCTCTCTATATATCTCCCTCTTCTCTCCCTCTCCCTTCTCTCTTCAAATCAAAGGGCAAATCGTGCCCGGATCAAGTTTTCCGAAGGAGAAACGTTGCTCACCGTGCCTAGAGCTCTCCGGCAACGTAAGGATTGAAGCGATCAGTCGTCGTTCTTCGGTAAGTCGTTTTCTAAAGTTGTGATTCTTGATTCGTGCCTTTAGGAAACGTTGTTGTACTCATCATTGTGATCGTCGTGATGTATATAGGTTCGCGAGCGCGGGTTGTGGCGGCGGTGACTTTTCCGGCGACTCTCCGGCGAAGTGATTCCGGTGACGATCAATGTGGGTAACTCTTAAATTCTAACTTGTGCGCATAGATTGTGTTTGTTCTAGATTCACTCGTCGCCGTTTAATCATTCGATTAATTGTTGTTCGACTTCCCCCTTGAACTTGTGTTGCATAGTCAATTTGTGAATTACTCGTTGGGTATTGGTTTGGGAATCGTGGGAAATTCATGGGTTTGAGATGATTCGGAGGTTCGTAGGAACATTTGTGTGTTGTTGACTCTAAAATCCCTTGTGCGTGATAAGTGTTTGATGAAATGCCTTAGGGAGTTTGTAAGTGGTTTTTGATGGATTTGAGTCGTGATGAGTATTGTTGGGTTCCTACGAGAGCGAGTGAGACTTGTGTTGGTCTTGTGTATGGTACGAAGAGGTTTTGCGGTGATGATTACCCTTGGGTGAGAAATTGACTTAGGTGAACGTGATTTGGGAAGATGGACGAGTCTTGGGAAATCTTGGTAGAGTGAAATTATGGTTTGTTGGTTGTTTAAATGGCATGGTTGTCGTTGGGGTTCTTTTGGTGAGTCATTTGTGAATAGATGACCTTCTTGGTTGAGTGTGTGTGTGCGGTTGATGTTTGACTTCCACGGTTGGGAAAATGGGGTTTGTCGCCATTGTTTGAATATCCTTGCGTTAGGATATTGTGGGGCGTGTCTTGTCCGCCCTTGTGTGAAAATGTGGAAGGTTGTGGGTAATGGAAACATCAATGGAAAATGATAAACACACTCAATGAATGCAAGTTACCCAATGAACGACAAATACGAAGGATGGATCCTACGAGGACTACCTTTTTGGAATCTTTGATCTTTCACCCAAATTCAATTGTAACAACCAACGTTAAAATGAAATGGTAAGTGATCTTGTTGTGTGTTGTCTTGGAGGAGGAATGCCCAAGCAACCGTGATTTTGTTGGAAGTTGTCTTGGAGGGAGTTATTGCCCAAGCAACGATGGATTTTTGGTTGAGTGGGAGATACACGTTCCTTTAAGTCGCGGAATACTAGATACGTCGGCAGGTGGGATCTAGGAATAATCCTTTGGCCACAGGTGGGAGATACGAGTTCCCAGAAGTCTCGGAATTGACATGATACGTCGGCAGGCGGGATCATGGAAAAATCTCAACACTTGTGATTTGTTTGCCCTCCTTTTGAGGAGATTGGTGACCCGCTCCTTTAAGGGTCTTCCGGAAGGCAATGTTGGAATTGATATGAACGTGCTAGGCCCTCATGAGCCGATGCAGAATGGAATACCTGTATGAAATGAAATATTGGACAAGATAACTAATGTAACGAATCCAAATTCAAACAACGAACTTGTGGGTAATGCAGGAATGGGTATACTTGTGCTTGTTGGATTCCTTTGCGAGAGATTGGGAAGTGGTTACTTAACCATGGTAGTAGTCTCGGTTGAAAATTGGGGAGGTGGTGTGACTTGGGTCCTAGTGTGTCGATCGTGACTTGGGGTGACACTCTTCTTATTTGACCTTGGGGGTACTCTTGGTTTTACTTCACTTGTGTGTGTGGGTGTGTGTTATGCCTTGGGTTAGCTCTTAGTCCCTTGGTTACAGTTGGGTGTGTGTGGGCGTGCGTTTTACTTCACTTTCCATCCTACTTTACTTTCAGTTGCTTCACCCTTGGTTTACTCTGTTTAGACTTGCACTTTCTTGTGCACTCTTGTTAGACTTTAGTTGTTACCGTCACTGAGCTGTGTTTGCTCAGACTCACCTTTCCTTCTCTTTCCAGGATTGTACTGCAGGGTTCCTCTTGCAGGTTGGCTTGGAGCTTGTCTTAGCTGTTGGTTCCGTTGGAGTTGCAGGCTTGGCTCTCCTTGGACCGTTGTTA
>NMUG010001174.1:0-18691 GCA_002855965.1 Monotropa hypopitys
CTGAGCCGTGCCGAGGAAGAAGACAAAGAGTACCATGAGCCTTCCCAGAGCAGGACCAGGACCGAGGAAGGAAGGCCGTCAGTCCTAAACAGGCTGGGAGACCGAGTGGAAGGCATTCCTGCCCGGCAGAGGAACGACGAGGAACGTCACGTCAGGCGCCGAGTCTCGCCTCCTCGGCACAGGGAGGAACGCTCAGCGGAAAGTCGAAGGCCCTTGCCGCCAGTTTTTGATCGCCTCGGCCCAAATGCAGCCCAGCGGCCACGCCCGCCTCGGGAGCAGTCACCGCCCAGGCGCCAAAGGCACAACGGCCAGGGAGAAAGTCGGGGGCCTCACTCAGAGCAGGAGGTGTCCCAGGATAGGAGAAAGGTGGTCTCACCGTCTCGGACCTATGAGCCGTGCCGGCGGGATAGAGCCCCCTGCACGCCGTTCACGCTGGAGATTGAAGCTGCTAGGCCTCCGGCAGGATTCTCAGCCCCCAAGTTCAACAAGTACGATCCCAAAATGGATTCGTACACCCACATTGTACACTTCAGGCAGATGATGTCCCTCTACTCTGGGAAGATGCCTTGATGTGCAAGCTTTTTCCATCTAGCCTCGGTGAGGTTGGGTTACTTTGGTTTGACCGCTTGCCGGCAGGGTCCATCTCTTCGTGGAGAGATCTCTCAGCGGCCTTCCTGGCTCGGTTCATCACCAGCACCAAAGTCAAGAAAGAGGTTGATTTCCTTCTCGGCCTCAGGAGAGCAAGGTCAGAATCTCTGCGCCAATACGCAGCCCGGTATTGGGACCTCTACAACAAAATTGAGGATTTGCGACCAGAAGATTGCATTCACGTCATTCAAGCTCGGCCTGGACCACTCCAGCCGAGAGTTTGAAGATCTGATGTTGTTCCCTCCGGCCACGATGAACGAGCTCATGGCTAGAATCGAGCTCCACGCCAAGCTGGAGGAAGCCAAGGAAGAGCGAAGCAGAGCCAACCAGCGCTCCGTCCAGGGATCCAGCAACCACAACAAATCATCCAGGAGGAAAGAGACCAACACTGTCCAGCCGGGGGAGCCCCGGACGTACAAGCCGTACGAATTTGTGGCACACACCACCGTCTTCAAACAGCCAACCTTTATGCTCCTTCGCAAAATCGAAAAGGAGCCGTTCTTCAGATGCCCGGAGAAGAGGTTGGGAGCCCAGAGAGGTGGCAGTGACAAGTTCAGATGCTCCTATCACAGGGAGAAGGGCCACCTCACCACCAACTGCCGAGCCTACAAGAATTTCTTGGAAGAGCTGGTCACGGCAGGCCACCTTGGCGAATTCATTGATACCGAGAAGACGGCCACGGTCGTACCGAAGGAGGATCCCAAGCCAGCCCTCCGCATCATCAACGTAATCCACGGGACAATGGACCACCGACGAGATGAGCAGCTTCGAACTGAGCTTCGGCAGATTGAGGCAAAGGAGATTCTCGCCGTTCAACCGATGCCGAAGAAGCCGAAGCCGGATTCGAGGTATTCCATTACTTTTTCCTCGAGAGATTCAGAAAGGGTTCAACACCCCCACGACGACGCGTTAGTCGTCACATTGCAAATTGCCGACTGCCAGGTCAGCAGGGTCCTCGTTGACCTCGGCAGCTCGGCAGATGTCATGTACTATTCCCTGTTCAATAAAATGGGGTACAAGTCGGAGGACCTACAACCGACCGACGTGCCACTGGTAGGGTTCAACGCGGCATCTGTCTGGCCACTCGGCAAACTTACCGTACCAGTGACCATCGGCACGGCCACAACCGAGGTGGAATTCGTGGTGGTCGACGTCCCGTCGCCCTACAACGCGATTTTGGGCCGAACTTGGGTCCATAGCATCAAGGGAGTCGCCTCCACTTACCACGAGGTCATAAAATTCATCGGCTCCAGAGGAGTGGAGGAGTTTAGGGGAGACCAAGCCTCGGCCAAGCAGTGCTATATCGTTGCCGTCAAGGGCAAGGTCACCTACGAGCAAGTTCACTGGGTGGAGGTTCCCGATCAGCCAGTGCTGGAGGACGTCGGTTCAAGTGCCTCGGCTAAATCCATTGAGGACCTTGACACCGTCCCTCTTAGCGCCGACGATTCGGAACGCTTCTTTCTTATTGGCTCGGAGATGTCAGAGGCAGACAAGGAAGCCACAATCAGCTGCCTCAAAAGAAATGTTGAAATTTTTGCTTGGACACCTTATGAGATGTCGGGCTTAGACCCAGAGTTCATCAGCCATCACCTCAATGTCCGACCGGAGTGTCGGCCCGTCGTTTAGAAAGCCAGGCGATCGGCAGCTGCTCATGCTGACGCAGTGATTGAAGAAGTGGACCGTCTGACCGAAGCACAGGCGATCCGAGAAGTACATTATCCCAACTGGTTAGCCAATACGGTGGTGGTCAAAAAGAAGACCGACAAGTGGAGGGTTTGTGTGGACTACACTAACCTTAATGAAGCTTGCCCCAAGGACAGTTTTCCTGTGTCAAGGATTGATCATCTGGTCGACGCAACGGCCGGACACCCCAGGATGAGCTTCATGGATGCATACCGAGGGTACCACCAAATAGCCATGTTCGGTCCAGATCAGGAGAAAACAGCATGCATCACTCCAAGAGGACTGTTCTGTTACTGGGTAATGCCCTTCGGCTTGAAGAACGCCGGAGCAACGTATCAGAGGATGGTCACGAAGATGTTCAGCTCCCAGTTCGGCGACACAATGGAGGCCTACATAGACGATATGGTGGTCAAGAGCAAGACCGAAGAAAGTCACCTGAACGACCTTCAGAGGGTATTTGACATACTGAAAAAGCACAAGCTCCGGCTGAACGCTTCAAAGTGCGCCTTCGGGGTTGGCTCAGGGAAGTTTCTGGGTTACCTTGTAACGCACCGAGGCATCGAGGTCGACCCCTCTCAGGTTTCGGCCATCCAAAAGATTGAAGAGCCGAGGACCCTCAAAGAAGTGCAGAAACTTGCGGGTATGGCCGTAGCTCTCAACCGGTTCATCAGCAGATCCTCAGACAAGTGCCAGCCATTCTACGAGGTATTGAAGAAGAATAGTCGACGACATTTTCTATGGACTGATCAGTGCAGGGAGGCCCTCGGCCATCTCAAAGAATACCTCTCTTCAGTTCCCTTGCTTGCCAAACCATTGCAGGGGGAAGAGTTGTGCCTATACCTGGCCGTCACTCCACATACCGTCAGCTCAACACTGGTTCGGCAAGAAGGGACTGAGCAGCAGCCGGTTTACTTTTCAAGTAAATCTCTCATCAGCACTGAAACCAGGTATCTTCCTCTTGAAAAACTTGCATATGCACTGGTTATTGCTTCCAGAAAATTGGCACCGTACTTCCAGGCACACACCATAGTGGTCCTGACCGAGTTCCCTCTTCGGGCGTTGCTTAAACGCGCCGACCTATTCGGCCGACTCACCAGGTGGGCCGTGGAGCTGGCCAACTTCGACATCAGATTTCAGCCGAAAACGGCTATCAAAGGTCAAATCCTGGATGACTTCCTGGAAGAGTTCTCTCCTCGGCCTGAGGATCCTCATCTTGAAGAAACTGTGACCGGACAAGTCTTGCCAGAGTCTCCGCAAAATCAGGACTCGTGGAGGATGTTTGTGGACGGTGCATCGAACTGCCGAGGAAACGGAGCCGAAATTGTCCTTATCTCGCCCGAGGGAGTCACCCATGAGCACTCTCTTCGGCTCAACTTCAGCGCCTCCAACAATGAGGCAGAATACGAAGCACTCCTAGCCGGACTAAAAGCGGCCGAGGAGTTGGAAATTCAGAGCCTGAACATCTACAGCGATTCCCAGCTCGTGGTCAACCAGGTCAACGGTGACTACGAGTGCCGAGACGAGCGGATGGGAAGGTATATGCAGAAAGTCAAGGAAAGAACCAAATCCAGCAGGTCGGTAGAGAGCAAAATGCTCATGCCGACGCTCTAGCCGGAATAGCCTCAGCAGTAGAGGTCAAAGAGCAGAGGACGGTCAATGTCCAAGGGTTGGGTCAGCCGAGCATTGAAGCACCAAAGCAGCAAGCCGTCTTCTTTATCGACCAAGGTCCCAGTTGGATGGACCAAATCATTTCTTTTCTGAAGGATGGCTCATCGCTGGAAGACAAGAGGGAGGCCCACCGAATCGTTCATAGATCGGCTCGGTTCTGGCTCGGCCCTCAGGACAAACTGTACAGGCGGTCATTTTCTGGACCCTACCTTCTTTGCGTGCACCCAACATTGGTGGATGGAGTGCTGCAGGAGCTCCACGCTGGCAGCTGCGGAGCACACACCGGGGGAAGATCAATAGCGCACAGAGCAATCTCTCAAGGGTACTGGTGGCCAAAGATGATGGAAGATGGAGAACAGATAGTAAGGAAGTGTGACTCCTGCCAGAGGTTCTCCCCGATCATCAGACAACCTGCCGAGGAGCTCACACCATTGACCAGTCCATGCCCCTTTGCCCAGTGGGGCTTGGACATCGTCGGCAAGCTTCCTACGGCGCCAGGAGGTTTCAAATTCCTGATCACTGCAACGGATTACTTCTCCAAGTGGGTGGAGGCCGAGTCGTTGGTCACCATTGAAGACAAGGATGTGAAGAGATTCACTTGGAAGAACATTGTCTCCCGCTTCGGCATCCCCTACGCCTTCATCTCTGACAACAGTACTCAATTTGTGGGGGATCTCTTCACCAGCTTTTGTGCCGAGCACAGAATCAGGTTCTACAACTCAACCCCTCACTACCCACAAGGCAACGGTCAGGCCGAAGCATCCAACAAGACCATCGGTAGAGGAATCAAAAGGAGACTCCAAGCAGCTAAAGGAAGATGGGCCGAAGAACTCCCCAGCGTTCTTTGGGCCTATCGAACAACCCCTCGGCGCTCTACGGGGCAAACACCGTTCTCTCTGGCCTTCGGCATGGAAGCAATCATTCCACTAGAGGTCGGTCTTCCAACCATCAGAACCGAAGGATTCGACGAAGCCATAAACAGCGCAGCAATTCAGAAGGATCTGGATCTAACTGACGAGAGGAGAGACTCGGCTAGGATCAGACTAGCCGCCTACCAGCAAGGGGTGGCCAGAAATTTTGCCAAAACGGTTCGGCCGAGGGCATTCAAAATCGACGATCTCGTTCTTAGGAAAGTGGTGGGGAACAAGAAGAAGAGTTCAGATGGAAAGCTCAGTCTCAATTGGGAAGGACCGTACAGGGTGATCGGGCATGCAGGGACCGGGGCTTACCGACTTGAGGATCTGGACGGCATTCCAATCCCCAGACCGTGGAACGCTACGAACCTACGACTGTACTATCACTGAATGTAAAATCGGCCTAGAGCCCTCAATTAAGGAAAATGAATTTTAAAAGTTTTGTCTTCCGCATCGGCACTAAAGTACCAGAGCATCTAACAGTTGTCGTTCATCTATAAAACGTGCATACGGCTCCCCGGTGGCATTTTCGAGGAAGCTTACAGCTCTCCGGCGCTATATCGCCGAAGTAGATCATAGTTGTCATTCATCTATAAAACGTGCATGCGGCTCCTCGGTGGCATTGCCGAGGAAGCTTACAGCTCTCCGGCGCTATATCGCCGAAGTAGCTCATAGTTGCCGTTCATCTATAAAACGTGCATGCGGCTCCTCGATGGCATTGCCGATGAAGCTTACAGCCCTCCGGCGCTATATCGCCGAGGCAGCTCATAGTTGCCAAACAACCAAGTATTTGGCCGAACCGAGGAAAGTGCCTTGGTTACCCAAAACCCTTTCCTCGGCTGGGGGAAGTGGGTAGAGCAACACAGAAAAGCGTGCATACATTACAACAGTTCATTGAAACAAAAGCAAAAGGGACCGGCCACAGATCGGCTCGGCCCTAAACAAAAAGAAAGCAAAATTACAAAGCAAGAATGCAAGGAGGATCAAGCAGTCGGCTGGGAGGGACCAACAGAAGGATCGGTCACAACAGCCGGAGTGACCGTTGGCGCGGAAAAGATCCAAGCTCTGGCTTTGGATTTCCTCATTTCGGGGATCTCCCCCACACCCTCAGGGCTGTCCTCAGCCCCCATAGAGACCTTGGCGTTGACCCATCCCTTTCTGAAGACCTTCTCCTTCAGCCTCCCCAGCTGGCTGCGGCACTCAGCGGTCGCCTCTTCATAACCCCTGCTGAAGTCCTCCTATTCTTTCTCGGCCGCCCGCTTCTGCATCCCCTCCATCTCCGCCTTCAGACAGAGGTTCTCAGCCTAGAGCTCCTCAAGCCGAGATTTTTTGGCAGAGAGCTCCGCCACATTGATCTCGACCGTCGCTGACATCTGCTTGTTCTTTTCTTCAAGCGCGGCCATGGATCCTTGGACCTCGGCGAGCTTCTCTTCCGCCGCCTTGTCGGCCAGCTTCCGGGCAGCCTGCTGCTGGCCGAGGCGCTGATCCACACCGACAGTAGCATGCATCATCTACAAAAAAGACAAGTTACAACCACAAATGCCGAAGGAAACAGGTACAACAAATTCAAGAGAATTCTACTTACCATCCCGGTGTAGTACATCATCCTGCGAAAGCAGGACCGAGGGCCTTTCGGAAGGCGCGCCATCTCCTTCGGCAAAGTAAAGGCTTGGGCCAGTGCCAGTGCCAAGCCGGGGCGCTCATCCAGCGTATCTCCCACCTCAGGAGCAATGCCCTCGTAGGAAAGCTTCGGCTCAAATGGAATTACCTCCCGCTGGGAGGATTGAGCCGTCTCCTACACTGTAGAATCTTGGGCAGGACTCTTCTGAGCTGCAGCCGAAGAATGTTCGGCCGATTGAACCCCCTCCTCGGTCCGGGGCCTCTTCTCCCTGCGAGCCCTCTGCAAGGACTCCATAATCTCCTCAGAGCGGCCTCTGGCCGGCGTCTCTTTCAGGATGGACACCAAGGGCTCGTTTATGCCCTCCGTCTCCTCGGCCAGGAAATCGCCCTCAAGATTGATCACCTTCTTTGGCGGCATCTCTACCTCTATCTCCTCGATGGACGGCGAAGCAGGAGTTTCGGCTGGTTGGGTAGCAGAAGGTTCGGCTGAACGCCTTGTGGATGGCTCGACGGGTCGCTCGGTCGACGGCTCGGTTGAGGCAGGTGCAGGTCGCGATCGAAGTGTGTGTGTGTAGGTTGGATGGTACTCCAACAGAGTCGGGGCCCAGTGCCTGGCTTCCGACAAAGCAGAAAATGTCGTCACTCTATCAGCGTCGGCCACGTTCTTGCAGTGGCCCAGAACCCCGGCGTCTGCACAAAGAGGAACAGAGGATTAGAAAAATCCAAGAGAAGACAAGGAGAAATAGCCGAAGTGACAAAACTTACTCGGCACCCTCTCCAAAAAGGGAACGGTAAAAACATGCGTCGACCCAAGATGGAATGGAATGAAAAAAAGGCCGGAGATGATCAAGACGTCCTCAACATATTTATCTGAATCCGGCAAGCCGGCAATCAGACCAGACTGACCAGGCCTTCGGCCCAGATAATACTTCCTGGACTTGTGATTGAAAACGAAGTAGCAGCCGAAGATGTCGTCGAACGTAAGTTGTTCTGCCGACGGAAGGGTCTCATTCAGCTTGGTCACCCCCAGAAGGATCCTGAAGGTGTTCACTGTCACCTGGAATGGTGTGATGCCCAGGGAGCCGAAGAACCGGGTCAGGATGGGTTGAAAGGGAACCGGACTCTCCCCTCAGTAATCGCAATGATGGGAATAAGGACATGCTGTGGTCCCTGCTCCTTGTGGCCGACGGGCGCCAGCAAGAGATTGACGTCGGCCAGAACTCCATACTCCTCCCTGAAGTGCTGGAGGTCCTCAGGAGTGTCCACGAGCCGCCTAAACTTGTCGGACCGCTTCTTCGGTGCCATCAGTTGGATCTAAAAAGAATACAAGCAGGAAGGCACGTTAGTAGGTCCAGCATCTACCTACGCAGCTAAGCACAAGAAGACCGGCTCGGCTCGGCCAAAAGCGGTCATGTCCGTCTTCCTCGCCACATGGCCCAGAAACTTGTAGGAAGCTTCCAGACCACGAAAAGGGCAGGGAAGATTCACCCAACCTGAGAAGAGTCGCAAAATTGACTAGATAACAAAAACCGATCTCAACAACGCCAGCCAAGAAGCCCAGGAGCTTGCCAGAAGCTTTCAGGCCCTCAACAATGGTGGTGAAACCAGCGACAGTAAGCAGGTCGCAAAAACGACCTGAACAGCGAGCAAGAACACGTAAAAATGGCGAAAATGAAAGCTTGAAGGTACCTGCGGTGAAGAAGGAGACTGGAAGCTTGAAGAAAGAGCGCTGGAAGAAAGAGAAACGGTGGCCGGAGGAGCGCTAGGGGCTGCCAGAAATCGCCTAGAGAGAGAAATAGAAGTAGGAGCGAGAAGAGTTTTGAAAACCCTAAGTCCCCTATTTATAGGGGGTGGCCTGAAATTCAAAACCGAGTGACCGGCCGAGCCGGTCCAAACGGTCACATAGCGCCCGCAATGATTGTGCCGCCTCGGAAGTCGTGTCAGCGATGCACGCCTGACAGCACGCCCGCACGCTATCCCATCAGCCGCAGCTTCAGCCAACCGCAGCGTGACACGTAAGGGTACTAACTGCCAGATCAAAGCGCACGGAATCCAATGACGTGACACCTGTCCGTGTGACGTCACGTCAGATGCGCCACCTCTCCAGAGCGCGACACCTCAGCAAATTCAAATTGACGGTTCATTAAATGCTGTCAGGACAAATCTTAAGTCAAATCAGGGGTCCGGCGCTCCTCTCTTCAGCACCCATTCAACCTATCGGTACCAAGTCAACCCCGCTTCGGCCAAAATGCCTGGCCAAAGGGGTTGAGGGGCTATTGTTGGGGGGCCGAACTCTCATGAGGCCGGAGTCGCGACCTCTTCCAGGAGGACCATAGCAGACCGGCCAACATATGGCCGAACAGATCTCAGCCGGCAACAGGCGCCTCCCTGGGGCTCTCTCCGGCCCGGAGACTCAAAGCCCAAAGGAGGAGCCTGGCCGAAGAGCCTAGAATCCAAGGTCGTGCGACCGAGCAGAGTAGGACCGACGAGAAGGTCCCCCAGAATCGCCTCAGTGCAGAGGTCTCTCAGCACAGGACGGCCCGACGGGCTACAAGCAGCGCCGAAGCATCCCGGATTTTCACAACGAATATTCCCTCGTGGACAGCATCCCGGATTTTCTGCTCATGGCAAACACACGCCTGACACAGGATTAGCTTTTCCGTAATTCCCGCCGCACGTCAGACATGCTTTTCCAGCTTTTCCGCCGCCTAAAGGTGTCAGACGGCGCCACCTGACACTGTCGGAAACTGTCCGGTCGGCCACATGCCAGCACACTCAGATGGGACAGCCGCACTACCCCAGGCCGCATGTGGGCGGCTCACCCGCGCCGAAGCACGTGCCCAGCATTCTCCGATGTCCTATATATAGAGCTTGGCATTCAATGCATGGTACACACTCTCTCTGGCCCAAGCTCTGCCAGTTTACTTTCTCTCTACAACCCTTTGCTGACTTTGCCATCGGAGGGTGCACCGGCGACGCCGCCGGTAGCCTAACGTTTGTTTCCCTGTACAGCTAGGTCCAGCCACCCAGCTCCGCCGCTCACCGCTGGAATCTACCACCAGAAAAGCTTACCCCCCAACAAAAACAAAAATGTATTTTGAACACCTGATCCGGACAATTTCTTCTTAAATGGATGCTTCTTGTGTTTGATAATTTTTTATATTTTTTGCACAAGTATTATCTTCTGGTTGCATTCGAAGGGTTTACCAGGTCTCTTGATGTATGCCAGAGAGCCTTATCCAAGCGGTAGAGGCCAACGGAAGCCTGGCAGGCGACCGCCAGAGGCTTGGCCTTGATGGGACCAACGGAAGCCTGGTGGGAGACCACCGGAGGCTTGGTCACCAAGTATTTTGCCCTGACCAATAGAAGCCTTGGTAGATAACTGTCGGTGGCTCGGCCAATGGGGGCGAACCCATGATGGTATTGTGCTAGGACCGATAGAAGCTTGTCAGATGACCGCTGGAGGCTCGACCATTGTAGCAAAATCCTTGACCGGAGGTCGGTGCAGACGACTGCAGAAGAAACTGTCAAGGGGCGAACCAGTGAGGGTATTGTGCTAGGACCGACAGAAGCCTGGTGGATGACCGTCGGAGGGTCGGCCATTGTAGTGAAATCCTTGACCAGAGATCAGTGTAGATGACTGCTGAGGACACAGTCAAGGGACGAACCCGTGAGGGTATTGTGCTAGGACCGACAGAAGCCTGGCAGATGACCACCGGAGGCTCGGCCATTATAGAAAAATCCTTGACCAAAGGTTAGTGCAGATGACTGCTGAAGACACGGTCAAGGGGCGAACCCGTAAGGGTATTGTGCTAGGACCGACAAAAGCCTGACAGATGACCGCCGGAGGCACGGCCATTGTAGCGAAATCCTTCCTTGGCCCGGGGACGGTGAAGACGACTACTGAAGGCTTGACCAAAGAAGGGTCCTTGACCGACAGAAGCCTAACAGATGACTGCCGAAGGCTCGACCAAGGGAAGCGAGGGCTGACTGAAGGGATGAGACTGCTGAGGCTAGTGGAATGCGCTCAACAAATAAAGAAAAATACATGTTTTTTATACAAGTCAATGGTAATATTTTCTAAGGTTGAGGGAATTCCATGGTTTGCCGACGGGCGTGCCGTCCAACTCCTCCCGTTTGTAGGCTCCTCTGTCGACGACTTTGGTGATTCTGAACGGGCCCTCCCAGTTGGGCATGAGCTTCTGCTTCTTGCTTTTTAGGACCACTTTTCGAAGCACTAGCTCGTCTGTGTTGAATACCCGGACACAGACATTTTTGTCGAAACCCTGGCTACCTCTTGTTGATAGGAGGCCAGTTTGATCCTGCGAGATCTTTTCTTCTGCAAGATCCAGATCGGCATCCAGGGTAGAGTCGTTGGTTGGTTGCTCGAAGTGTTGCTTCTGTATGGTGGGGAAACCATTCTATATAGGGATGACATCTTCCACGCCGAAGGCCATGGAGTTAATAGTCTGGCCTGTTGACCGATGTGGAGTGGTCCGGTAGGCCCAGAGTACATGTGAGAGCTCTTCTTTCCATTTCCCCTTCTTTGACTCCAGCATCCTCTTGAGTCTGGCGAAGATGGTTTTGTTCGATGCTTTGGCCTGGCCGTTGCATTGTGGATAGTAGGGATTGGAGTTGAAGAATCTAATACCGAGCTCGTCGCATGTGTTAGAAATAAGGTCGTCGACGAACTAAGTGCCGTTGTCCGACACTGTGGCATACGGCACACCGAATTTGGAGATGACGTTCTTCCATATGAAGCGTTTGATGTCGGTAGTTGTGATGGTGACGAGGGGTTCGTCCTCAACCCACTTAGTGAAGTAATATGTTGCCGTGATGAGGAATTTGAACCCGCCCAGAGTAGTTGGAAGCTTGTCGATGATATCGATGCCCCATTGGGCGAATGGCCAAGGACTGGTAATTGGCTAAAGGTCCTCAGCCGGGCAGTGGATTTCCGGAGCAAATAGCTGGCACTTGTGGCATGTTTTGACGTATTCTTCAGCATCCTTTCGCATCTTCGGCCACGAGTACCCTTGGGTGATTGTCCGGTGGGCCAGTGATCGCCCGCTGGAGTGACACCCCCACTGCTGGAGTGAACTCTTCGAGGATCCTAGGGACTTGAGCCGGGTGGACACAGAGTAGATAGGGACCGGTCCTGGACCGCCGATAGAGAGCCTCCGTTGATCCTCTGGTAATGTGTCTATTTTGAGGAAGGCCAGCAGCTCTTCCATCCAGCTGGGGCCATCGGATATATTATTCACCTCCATGACCGGAGGCTCGTGGCTTGGTTGTGAGATAACACCGAAGGAGATTGATCGCTGGCCGGAGGGAGAGCAAGCAGAGGCCAGCTTTGCGAGGGCATCAGCGTGAGAGTTGTGCTCCCTTGAGATCTATTCCATCCAGAAGGTCTTGAACTTCTTCGTTTCTTTGATAGCAGAGCTGAGGTATTCGCACATTCTATCATCCCGAGCACCATACTCTCTGGTCAATTGGTTGACGACCAGTTGAGAGTCGCTGAAGACGAAGATATCCTCAGCCCCAATGTTGATGGCAAGACGGAGTCCGGAAATTAGAGTTTCATACTCTGCTTCGTTGTTGGAGGCCGGGTATTCAATACATAGGGAATCTTCATGGATAACCCCCCTGGGAAAACCAGAAAATTGCCCGCGCCTAGGGCTGTTCATTTTTTCGATTTTCCGAATTTTCCGAAAATTTGATCCGATTTTTTTCGATTTTGGAATGTTATTTTTCATTCCGAATTCCGAATTTTTTGAATTCCGAATTTTCTGAAAAAAGTTGGAACAGAATTGGAACATACTTTGGTATTTTCGAATTCCGAAAAAATTTCGAAAATTTTCCAATCATAGATTTTGATTAATTTCCGAACAAATTTTAAACATGTATTGATATTTGTATGAGAAATTTCATATAATATTTATATTTTTTGTAGTTGTAAGTGAAAAGCTGAAATTTATAACGATCGATTAATCATATGACGACTTTAAAGTTTGCGAATATTAAAAAATTGATATTATACTCTTTAATCTGGATTTATATCAAGATTGTCGTATTATTTTTTCATCAAAAGACATTGTTCAAATTTTTAGTGCAAAAAAAATTTCACAATTACAAAAAAATTGAAAACTTAACCAAAATTCCGAAAAATTTCCGAAAATTCCAAAAATTTTCAAAATTTTGAATTTCCAAAATTTCCGAAATTTCCGAAATTGGAACAGAAATAAAATTTCCGAAAAAATTAGTTCCGAAATTGGAACGAAAAAATTAGTTCCGAAAAATATGTTCCGAATTCCGAAATGAGTTTTTCCGTTCCGTTCCGTCCGATGTGCAGCCGCGCCAGAGCCCCTGTTATTCGATGCACCATCAACGTGCAGTCTCCAGGTGTACCCATTAAAGAGCTGTCATTGTTCCGTCAGATGCTGGGCACAAGTGCTGGAGCGCCGTGGATGTGGAGCAGTAGACGAGGATACAGCCTGCAGATCTGTGGCGTTGGCCGGAGACTCCGCCTGAGATTCTTGGGGGATGACCCCCGGAGAAAATTCTGCGACGAAGTCGGCCAATACCTAGTCTTTGATGGCCGTTCTGGGTTTATACTTGATGTCGAAGTTAGCCAGTTCGACTACCCATTTTGAGATCTGGTTAGAGAGGTCGGCCTTCCGGAGGACTGTCTTTAGAGAATGCTCCGTCAACACAGTGATAGTGTGTTGGTGGAAATATGGGAGGAGCTTCCTGGAAGCAAAAACCAAAGCAAGAGTGAGTTTTCAAGTGACAAGTACCTAGTTTCGACAGGAAGGAGAGTTTTGCTTGTGTAGTAGACCGACTGATGCTCCGTTCCGTCAGTTCGGCAAAGAACAGAGCTGACAGCATGCTGGAAGATTGCCAGGTAATGGAGGAGAGGCTCCTCATCCTTCAGCGTGACTAGAACCGGGGGGGCTGAGGATGTATTATTTCAGCTGCTGGAGAGCCAGGTCACATTCCTCTTTCCACTTATAGCTGCATCGGCTGGTTTTGATTGTCTGGAAGAATGGTCGGCAAAGATCTGACGACCGGCTGATGAATCTGTTGAGGGTTGCTGCCATGTCAGTCAGCTGTTGGACTTCTTTGATGGTGGACAGAGGTTTGAGGTTAGACACTGTGGTGACTTGGGAAGGGTCCGCTTCTATTCCCCAGCAGGTGACAAGATAGCCAAGGAACTTACCGGAACCCACTCTGAAAGTGCACTTCTCGACATTGAGATGGAGTCTATGCCTCTTCAGAATCTCGAATACCTCCGTCATATGCCAGATGTGATCGGTCGCCCACCTGCTCTTGATGACCATGTCACCATATAGGCCTCCATTATGTCCCTGATCTGTCGGGAGACCATCCGGGAGACCATCCGTTGATATGTTATTCCGACATTTTTAAGGCCGAAGGGCATGACTTGGTAGCAATAGACCCCTTTGGGCGTGATAAAGGTTATTTTCTCCATGTCTTCCTCTGCCATTGAGATCTGATGGTAGCCCCTATATGTGTCCATGAAGCTGAGTCTTTGATGTCCGGTAGTGGCATCGACTAGTTGATCAATCCTGTCTAGAGGGAAGCAGTCCTTCGGACAAGCATCGTTGAGGTTGGTGTAGTCGACACAGACCCTCTACTTGCCGGATTTCTTCTTGACGGCGACTGTGTTGGCCAACCATGTGGGGTACTGAACTTCCCAGATGGCATTTGCCTCTAGCAGCTGGTCCACCTCTTCTACGACTGCTTGAGTATGTGCCGGAGAGGAGCGTCGTGGTTTTTGGACGATGGGGTGATGGGAGGTATCGACATTCAGCTGACGACAGATGAACGATGAGTCCACTCCGGCATCTCGTATGGAGTCTAGGCGAAGACCTCGACGTTGGCTTTCAAAAAGTTTACCATCTCCTCCTGCTCCGGCTTGGAGAGAGAAGATCCGATGAGAAACGACTTGACTGCCATCTTTATTGATTGGCACTGAGATGAGCTCTTCGACTGCTTTGTCGGTTGCCGAAGTACCTACATCTTCAAGAACTGGGGCATCTGGGCCCTCAACCCATTGAATTTTCTTCATTTGTTTGTTCTCCCAGACAGCCGAGATGTAGCACTGTTTTGATGTCGCCTGATCGCCATAGACATCCTCCTGTCGTCTAGAGACCCCAATGAACCAGACGACCTGGTAGTAGGTTGAAGCGATTGCCTGCATAGATTGGATCCAGGTCTGGCCAAGGATGGTGTTGTATGGACTTGGAACGTCAACGACGATAAACTCTATGTTGACTGTCTTTGACCATGCCCGGACCGGGAGGGTAATCTTGCCAAGCGGCCAGATGGGAGCTCCGTTGAACCCGACGAGTGGGACGTCGTCTGGCTGCAAATTGTTAGAGGAAAGCTTGAGGGCTTGAAATAAATAAAAGTACATTACCTCTACGGAGCTCCCTTGATTGATGAGGATGCGTCGGATGTTGGCCGGTCCGATGCGGAGAGTGACGACCAGGGCATCGTTGTACAGAAGCTGGACTCGGTCAAGATCCTTCTCCGTGAAAGTGATGGACCATACCGACCATTCGGAATGGTGATTCCGCTTAGTAGCAGATCTAACCGTGAGCACTTGCTTTGGGGCAGAGGCCTGGTCGATTTCTGCCCGGAGGCGAGCGGTATCCTCCTTATTGAGTGGGCCATGGATGACGTTGATTGTCGGAACATCCTCCTCTGGCCGAATGGGATGTCCGGACCTTTGAGCCAGCTCCAGCATCTTCTGATGGTCAATCCATCGGCCTAGGTGACCCTGCTGCACCAGGAGCTCCAAGTACGACTTGAAGGGTTTGTACCCGGTCGTAAAATGTCCTTGCTCCTTATGATAGGTGCAGTGGATCCTCATGTCCTTTGTTTTGTCGTCCGTTCCGAGCTTGTGGTCCGACCAGGCAAAGAAGGGTTGATTCTCGATGTGCTTCAGCACGACATAGATGGGATCGGTGAAGACTGTCGTTTCTGTAGTAAACTCGTGGGCCTTTGGAGCCTTCAGGCCTCTTCTTCTGCCAGCTTTGACAGTGTTTACCTGCCCCGGCCTCCTGTCGATAGGGGTACTGGGAACTGCTGATCCGGGTGCTGGGAGGCTCGTTCAACGAGGAGATCCTCCAAATGACAGAATTTTTCAACCTGGAGCATGAGGTCATCCATGTCCTCTGATAGGTGGTGGGTGAGATCAGCGAAGATCTGGCTGTTGCTATCCAGACCATTTTTGAAAGAAGAGGTGGGCATTGTCTGGTTGCAACTCTGAATTTCATTAAAGAGCTCCCAATACCTTTTGGCATACTACTGGAGGCTCTCATCTGGGCGCTTCCAAAGGCTGATGAGGGCGTCGACCTGCTTGGTTTATGGACTGCTAGTGACAAACCTGGCCATGAAGGCTCGCTCAAGGTCCCGTTAGCATGAAATGCTACGTGGAGGGAGCTTGTTAAACCAGAGGGAGCCCAGAGTATCAAGGCTGGTGGGAAATACCTTGCACATTATGGCATAATTAGTGGTGTAGAGAGAGATGATCTGTCGATAATGGATGAGATGAGTGTAGGCATCCATCTTGGGGTCATACTTAGTGAACTTCCCAGGTTGAAGCATGCATGGAGAGTCGCCAGCTCGATCTCTGGGACGAAAGGGGAGAGGCTGAGCTGTCGGAGTCTAGCATCGATGGACACCTTCTACAGGACATCTTTCTTCTCAGGGTTGGTGGCCATATGACTCCGACGATAGTTCAGATGGTCCCTGAGGTCTCTGGGGGAAGGAGAATCATGACCTCTGGGGTGTCTCCTCTTATGTTCGGAGAAGTCACCTGCTCTGTGATATCTACCGGAGCGCTGATTGTCCCTTCGCCGGCGGGCACCTGTGGCTTGCTTCTGAGGTTTCCATGGACTGGGTCTCCGGCGAAGTGGACCTACTGGGGGCCAAGTTTCCATCATCCATGAGATGGAGAGTCTCGTGATATCTTCTGGAGCGAGAACTAGAGATAGTACTGATGGAGGGTCGATATCTGGGGGATCGGGCATGGCGGCCTCCCGACTGGAGCTCTTGGATGGGGAATCGGCGGATCGCCTTTCCTTTATCCGTGCGGCTGTGATCGTTCACCTTCTCGACCGCTCCAGGTCTGACCGCCTCTTTGTGTGTTCAGAGTCGGTCTGCAAAGTGTCAAAGGGAATGGGGGGCACTGGAGTGAACCACCGGCAAGCCTCGCCAGTTGGTCGTTGAAGAAGGCTATCTCTGAGTCCTTCTAACGGAGCTGCTCGTCGGGTTGTTGAGACGTGGATCCCAACAAAACTGGGGGGAGGGTCTGCCGCAACATTAGTTGTCGGCGGGGGAGCAAGAGGTACTCGGCGAAGGAAACACTGAGGAGAGAGGTAGATTGCCCGTCACCTGAGTCTAGGAACAGGTTTCCCCAGCAGAGTCGCCAAATGTGGTGACTGAAGTCCGGAGGGCTCTTCGGATTCTCTGTGCTTTGACCGGATGGCTGGGTGAGTACTTCGGATGGCTGGGGTGAGTGCTCCGCATCTTGTGTGATGCGGACTACCTACTTCCTTGTGTTCCTTGCCTTCCCGAAGTCACGAAATTATTAAGTTAAACTACTGACTCGCTCCTAGCAAGTGCTAATGTGGAAGAGTTGTCTATTGCCATTCTTTCTTATCATGAGAGAAAATGGTGGGGTGCTGTGGAGTTATCCCATCTTTCAATCATATTCTCATTGTTACCGTTTTCCGGATTGGCATTTTCCCGGAACCATATTCTGTGTTTTGTTCTTCTATTTTGGTTTGGGGTAGTGTAGGTTAGATGCTCCTGTCCTTGTGCTCGGAAGATCAAGACGCGACTCATCGTCATCAAATCGCAGATCGTGCGACTCTCATTTCGTCGTATCATCGTTGGTATGCTATTGCATTCATTTCATTTGCATATTTCTGTTTCGCCTTGCCAGAATATTTTTTAGACATTCATTTCATCCCTATTTAATTTTTGTTCTGATCTTAAAAATGATAAAATAATGTTTATTAATATCTATCATAAAAAATTTATTTTGGGTCATTGTTTAAATCACACTCTCAAAATGAATTTAATATGTGTTTTAAAAAAATCAGAGTTGATTTTTCTTTGTTTGTTTTATGCAATCCACCTCAGTGGAGTTTTACAAATATTCTTATTTTCCAAATTGATTTTTTGTATAAATCGATCCCTTGCCTATTGCAGCACCCAATATGTTATCAAAAAACCAGCTCTTCCAAATCTGTAATACCCATCACGTCTAATAATTTAATTAGACATATTTTTTTATAATTTCAAGAATGATAGTAAGAGAATAAAAAATTTTATTTGGAAAATATTAGTGGTAAGATTAATTAAATTAAAGAGAATTAAGTTAAAAGGTATACTTATAAGTATATAATTGTGAAATAAGGGTGATAATGGCATACAAGGGTGATATTGAGTTTGTAGTAAGGGCAATGGTGTCTTTTACCTTTAAAATCTGTATTAGGAGGGTCATTAGGTTAGCCTCCCATTATTCTAAGTGTGATTAGAAGATTGAGAGAGAGAGGGAGGCTAGGTTTCCAAAGGGGTGGCTAATGGAGATTCAAGGTTTTGAGAGGATTAGAGTGAAGATTTGAAGAGAAAGTCTTCTCCAATATCATTCCCAAGGTAATTTCTAATCTAATTGTGTAAGTTTTATGTTTAGATCATTTCAGAAATTTCTTAGATCTGATTAGGAACACTAATCCCATCTTTAGGTAAAATAGTGGTTTTTAAGAGTTTTGGAATGAAATTGGGATGTGTTTAAGAGTTGTTTGAGACTACAATTTGAGTATGTTTAGTGTCAATATGTGTGTAACACTTGGGATGTTTTGATTGGGTGTATGAAGGTTGGATTTTAAGAATTTGAGTAAGATTCGTCAAAGAAAAGTTTTCTGAAAATTCGGTCCTGAAGAAGGGGTACCGGTCCCCGTGTTTGGCGGGTACCGGTCCCCGTGTAACAGTGAGGCAGGGCAAGTCAGGAGGTACCGGTCCCCGGTATAGTGGGGTACCGGTCCCCATTAAATAAATTGGCTGAAAAAGGTTGGGGTACCGGTCCCTTGGAAAGGCGGGTACCGGTCCCTTGGGAGCAGTGA
>NMUG010001175.1:0-18690 GCA_002855965.1 Monotropa hypopitys
CATCGGCAACCATGTTAGCCTTCCCCGGACAATAATGAATAGAACAATCGTAGTCAGAAATCAGCTCAACCCATCTGTGCTGCCTCAAATTCAGATCTCTCTGTGTAAATAGATACTTCAAACTCTGACGATCTATATATATCTCACAAGTCATCCCATATAAGTAATGATGTGATAATTTGATAGAAAATACAACTGTAGCTAACTCCAAATCATGTGTCGGATAATTAAGTTCATGTGTCTTCAACTGACGAGATGCATATGATATCACTTTACCCCATTGCATAAGAACACAATCCAACCCTTGCAAAAATGCATCACTATAAACCACTAAATCTTCTGTCCCCTCTGAAATAGATAGAATAGGTGTTGTCACTAACTTATGCTTCAATAATTCAAAATTTTTCTCGCAATCGTCAGTCCAAATGAATTTAACTCCCTTATGAATCAATTTAGTCATAGGTAAAGATATAGCAGAAAATCCCTGGATGAATCTACGGTAATAGCCAGCTAGACCCAGAAAACTTCGAATCTCAGAAACACTAGTCGTTCTATCCCAATTCAACATTTCCTTAACCTTTTTCGGATCCACACTGACACCTGTCTCAGAAATGACATGCCCCAGAAAAATCACTTGTCTCAACCAGAATTCACACTTACTGAACTTCGCATATTACTATCTGTCCCTTAATGTTTGCAACACTATACGCAAATAATTCCAATGCTCTTCAACTGACTTCGAATAGATAATAATATCGTCGATAAATATGATCATGATAGAATCAAGAAACGACCGAAAGCCCTGATTCATGAGATCCATAAAGACTGATAGGGCATTAGTCAACCCAAATGGTAACACCAGAAACTCATAATGCCTATAACGAGTTCTGAATACAGTCTTTGACACATCACTATCTCTCACTTTCACCTGATAATACCCAGACCTCAAATCAATTTTAAAATAGATAGATGCCCCGCTTAACTGATTAAACATATCATCGATTCTGGGAAGTGGATATTTGTTATGCACTGTCACCTTGTTCAATTGTCGATAATCAATACACATACGCATAGAATTATCCTTCTTCTTTAACATTTAACACTGGTGCACCCTAAAGGGATATACTAGGTCGAACAAACCCTTTATCTAATAAATCTTTCAATTTGATCTTCAGCTCTAATAGTTCTGCAGGTGCCATACGATAAAGTGCTATCGAAATCGGATTAACCCCAAGTAATAATTCTATGGTAAACAAAATTTCTCTGTCAGGAACTACCCCCGGTAACTCATTAGGAAATACATCCAGAAACTCATTAACCACTAGTAGATCCTCTAACTTCACTTCTTCCTTCTTCTTAGTATCTATGATATAAGCAAGAAAACCCTCGCACCCCTTAATCAACATCTTTCTAGCTTTAATTGCAGAAATTATTTTACCCATCTGTTTCTTCCTCTCACCACAGAATCTTATCCCAGAATCATTAGAAATTCTTAAGACTACTTTTTTAGCAAAACAGTCCACCAAAGCATGATAACGTGCTAAGAAATCTATACCCAGTATAATGTCGAAATCTATCATATCAAGTGGCACCAAGTCAACTTCTAATGTGTATTCCCCAAATTTTAGTTTGCACCCCGGATAAAATTTCTTTACTACAATGACATCTCCTACAGGCATAGAAATAGCTAGTGCACATTCCAATGATTCACAGGATATCTTCAACCAAGTAGTAAGCATGGATGCAACAAAAGAATGCGTCGAACCAGGGTCTATCAAAACTACTGCATCTTGATCAAAGATTTTAAGAGTACCTATAACGACATCCGAAGATGCCTCAGCCCCTTGTCGTGTAACCGCAAACACTCTTGCTGGTACTGTAAGAATTACCGTTCTCTTTCCTTTCCCTCCAGTGACACTGACTGAAGACGATGCTGGCACAGTCCTTGGTTTCGTACACTGATTTGCCATATGTCCCTCCTCATTACAGTTATAGCATCGAAAACGTTGCACCTTTATCGAACAGTCTTTTGCAAATATGTCCAACTGCACCACATTTGAAACAATGCCTCGTCTCTGACAATCCCTTAGCCTCTGTCTGACTGGCATTGCTTTGACTCTACATTGGCCTACTTTCTCTCCATCTGCCACTCTTACTCAATTGAGATTGCTACTGTTGTGGCGGTCTCTGTCCTCCACTAAATTTCCCACTAGGCCTATTCTCAAAATAACCCCTCTTCCTTTTCTCTCAGCTTTCTTTGTGGTCTTCGTAATTCTTACCAATCTGACGGCCCATATCAATCAAGTCTGGATAGTCCCTCTCGCGAAAAGGATTCAATCTGTTCCTTATCTCCATGCTCAAGCCCTCTCTAAATCTTCTGTACTTCTTCTCTTCAGTATCTACCATATCGGGTGCAAAGCGTGATAACTCCGCAAACCGTGCCTCATAGTCAACCACTGAGATATTCCCTTATTCCAGTTTCATAAAAGCATTTTCCTGGGCATACCTGTAGCTCAGAGGATAATACTGGTCTTCATATGCCTTGACAAACCAATCCCATGTAATCTCTTGAATCACCACTGGTGTCACTCGCGATATAGTACAACTAACTGCCTCTTCGTCGCCTCCCACCAGTTACGAGCACTTCTTTTCAAATTGAATATCGTTAATATCACCCTCTGTGCATCACTTACTTCCATGGATTCAAGAACTCTAGTTGCCCCTTTCAGCCATTCCTCTACAGCTGTCGGATCTATCGTCCTCTCAAACTCAACTGGATACAGCTTCTTAAACCTTTCCAACATTGATGTAGCTGCCCCGACACTAGAACTCTGCTCTCATTGTCACTGAAAATATGATGAGTGTAGCTCCTTGTCCCTTTCCATAGCTGCTATCAACTGTTCCATCTCAGTACCCTCTGCTGGACGTGAAGTACCCCCAGCTTCAGTAACTCTCGGAGTAGTATCTCCTACCTAATTCTCCCATTGGTTCTCCATTCCACTTTCCTTCTTTGATTGACATCATAAAGCATATAACCAAGCAATATAAGTTACAAAAAAAGTTAGGGCAATTAATATCTCATATTCCCTAACTTGACATATACTCCACACACTAGTCCACTACGTGGTTCCTCTAACTCAGCTCTTGCTACAGACACTAGACAAACTCCAGCTCTGATACCAACCTGTCACGTCCCGCCCCGATACACTACTCTAATGAGGCAGTAATCAAGCGAATGTGCGTCATAACAAGCATGTTTTACTATTCTTCTAATCTCAAAGTGATTGACAATTTATACCTTATTTCTAAACATGCTCATAAAGAAAGATTTCCATTATATGAAAAGGAAATACAAATAGCCAACCAGTTTATATTTTACAACAAAACTACTGCAGTGGATATAAAACAACTAAGTATCTTATTACAACATGCTTTTATAAGTAAAAGTAAAAGCATCTACAAAAGGTCCGATCAAAGTACAACCTAAAAGTGTACAACATCCAACCTCTATCTCGTCTATCTAAGTCAATACTGTGTCAACATACTCCAGAACCAGTAGTGGACAGGAACCTCGACTCGTCAAGCACCTGTGTCATCCAAATAATGGCCAACACAGGAATATGTGAGATACATTGCAATATAAATCAACTGTAAATCACAGTAAACATTTCACACCACATATACAGATAGAAACACTATGCATATGATATCTGAGAGCGACCGTAGTTGGTACTCTTGGCGCATCCGCCCACACACATCCACATTTACATGAATAATCTACAACATTGAATTAAATTACAATGTATTCTAACATACTCACAGTGATCAGTATGATCTCTTATCGATTACCCCTGCTTCTTTTGGGGATCGATTCCACTTGCTTCGTCACGTGTTCAAGCTAAAATCATCAATATCTGATTCAAAACAATGCTTGAATAATAATAAAATGCAATAAGGAATGAATAAATTGCATTTATCAACATATAATACATTTTCCCATTTTTTCACATAATATGAATTTTTTAATATATTTAAACCTTAATTTAAAAGTTTTATAAAAACTGTCTAAAATCTGTCCTGAACCGGTAACTGGTTAGCCTATACACGCTACCGGTTATGCCACAAGAACCTCCAATGGGTTACCCAAAATTCACTAAACCAGTTTGCCCAATGCACCCATGTTCTACCGGTTACCCTCTACTGCGGAACCAGTTATGCCTCCTGTTGTTCGAAAATTGTAGAACACTGTTCATAATCGATTTTAAGACCAAAACATAAAAGAGAAGTTTTCTCACAGCCAAATTCAGTGCAACAACTACTGTATAAACAAATATCATATCATTTAAAGCCATAGAAATACAACATATTCCTTCAATTGAATCAAACCCATAGGAATTTAACAACCCACTTCAACAATTGTTACACAAAAACATATCGAGGGAGGAACCCTAGCCAAGGTTACAAATCCGGGAAGAACTCACCTCAAACTTCAAATTAAGATCAAAATACGAAAATATAGGATGTTCTTACCAATTGATTGAAGTTCTACTAACTTGATTTCTTCAATTTCTCTTAAAACTAGAAACCCTCTTCTTCCATCCCTCTTCATTTCTTTCTCTCTCAACGTAAATCTCTCTCTCTCTCTCTCTCGACAAAATATGGATGAGAACATAGGAAAATAATTGAAACTATTGTGTATATGTTCCAAAATCAATTAAACACATAAGGCCAAAACCCATTATTTAACATACAGACTAAATTACCCTCAGCTTATGGTCATGCGCAACCGATTCCCTGCCCACTAGGCAACCGGTTCCCCTCCCAGCAAATGCACAAGTAAGAATAACTTTTCTGGAAAAATTTTCTTAAGTTATAAATTTTTCTTCCCAACTGATCATAACAACCTATAAAATTTGTCTAAGGCACAATGACCTTACTAACTTAAAATGTTTACTCAAAAACCAACAAAACAACTCCAACTTCCTCTAATTCCATATTTTGCACCATAATTCTATTAATGAGCATTTAATTAAATTAAATGACACATTTTTCTAAACCGGGTCTTACACCACCGGTCCGTCAGGTGCCCGTTCACCCGAGCCGTTGTAGATGTAACTCTATGATCTCCGGATGTTAGATCTTTGTTATATTGTTTTGTTCATATAATGCAATAAATATTCCCGATTCGGACCAGAGTTACCTTTTTCTTGTCCAGAGTGTACTTGATATTAAGTAGCTTCCTCGATCAGGAATAGAAATCCAAAGGAATAGAGCCTGAGGAGACCATATACAAAGATGCCTTTCGTCAGTGATGGAGGTCCGTAGTATGCTGGACATATAAATAGATGGTCTCATAGTGAGGGAAAGAGGTTCGGAGGATGCCGGACATATAAGGATAAAGGTCCGGAGTATGCCGGACATATAAATAGACGATCCCACAATAAGGGATAGAGGTCTGAAGGATGCCGTACATATAGGGACAAAGGTATGGAGGATGCCGGACATATAAATAGACGATCCCATGATGAGGGACAAAGGTCTGGAGGATGTCGGACATATAAATAGATGGTCCCATAATGAAGGACAAAGGTCCATAGGATGCTTTACATATAAATAGATGATCCCATAATAAGGGACAGAGGTCCAGAGAATGTCAGACATATAAATAGATGGTTCCATAATGAGGGACAGAGGTCCGGAGGATGCCGGACATATAAATAAATGATTCCATAATGAGGGATAGAGGTCCAGAGGATGCCGAACATATAAATAGATGGTCCCATAATGAGGGACAAAGGTCTAGAGGATGCCGAACATATAAATAGATGATCCCATAATCAGGGACAAAGGTCTGGAGGATGTCGGACATATAAATAGATAATTCCATAATGAGGGATAAAGGTCCGGAGGATGCCGGACATTGCTAAAGGGTGGATGGACGACATATTATAATCAATGCACGAAACGGCACCTACTGGAGCCACATTTTGTCGGGAGACTCTGGACTTTGCTGAAGTGTGGTCGGCCGGTAGGTTATAATCAACGCACGAAGCGGCACCTACCGAAGCCATGTTTTGCCGGGAGATGCCAAACTTTGATGAGGGGTGGTCGGCCAGCAAGTTATAATCAATGCACGAAGCGGTGCATGCGGGAGCCATATTTTGCTAGGAGACGCTGGACTTTGCTGAGGGATGGACGACCGGTATGTTATAATCAATGCACAAAGTGGCGCCTTCCGGAGCCATATTTTTTCAGGATCCGCGGGACTTTGCTAAAGGGTGGACGACCGACAGCTTATAATCAATGCACGAAGTAGTGCCTGCCAGAGCCATGTTTTGATGGGAGACACCAAACTTTGTTGACGGGTGGACAGCCGGCAGGTTATAATCAATGTACAAAGCAGCGCCTACCGGAGCCACATTTTGCATGGACATTCCGGACTTTGCTGAAGGGTGGACGACCGACAAGATATAATCAACGCACGAAGCAGCGCCTACCAGAGCCACGTTTTGCCGGGAGATACCGGACTTTGCTGAGGGGTGGAAGGCCAGAACGTTATAATCAATGCACGAAGTGGTGCCTGCTGGAGCCACATTTTGCTGGGAGATGTCAGACTTTCTTGAGGGGTGGACGACCGACAGGTTATAATCAATGCACGAAGTGGCGCCTGCCAGAGCCACGTTTTTTGGGAGATATTGGACTTTGCTGAAAGGTGGATGATCGATGGGTTATAATCAATGCACAAAGTGGTGCATTCCAGAGCCACGTTTTGTCAGGCTTTGCAGGGGTGGACGACAGGTTATAATCAACGCACAAAAACGGCGCCTGCTGAAGCCACACACTACTTGGAGATACTAGATCTTGAGAACTTATGGATTACTTTTCTGAATACTCGATCTCTGGCCAGAATTCAAAAAGGTGTTGGCCCTCTATTTCTTCCAAAGGATGGTATCTTCGTATAATGCCTGTCTTTCCTACAGTTTTTAAGATAAAAATAGAGACGAATACAAGTATTCTTATTTTATGAAAGAAAAGTTGCAGAGACAAGCGAGCCTTAGTCGCCAATTGTAGTGGCTATTTTTCTTTGACAAAAGAAAAATAGGAGTTCCCGTAGCCCTGGCCGGTTGTCATGGGATGAGGGGAATATTCTCTTCTGGTCCGGCAGGGGGCCTGGCCTATCGGGCTGGTTCTTTAGTTTTCTGCCCATCAATCCATCTGTCAAGGTGACCTTGAAGAACCAGGAGCTACATGTATGCTTTGAAGAGTAGGCAGGAACTACTGTAGTGCCCCTTTTCCTTGTGGTAAGTGTAAAATGCTCGGCCATTGTTATTGCCTTCGATCCGCATCTTTTGGTCAGGTCGTGTGTAAAAAGGCAGATCCCGGATTTGTTTGAGGACCATATATGTCGGCTCGGTAAAGACCATCGTTTTGGCCACATAGTCCTCCGGTCTAGGCCTGTGTGCTTCTCCATTCTTCACCAGGTTGACTTGTCGACGTGGTGTTGGGCCGGGAGTGGGGAGTGATCGACTCGTAGGGCTCTGAACTGTTTAGTCGGCCAAAAGGTCCTCTTTTCAGCAGAATTTGTCTACCCTCTGCATGAGGTCGTCCATATCGTCTGGAGGGTTAATTATGAGTTCCCGGAAGATCAAGCTATCGACCTCAAGGCCCATTTTGAATGAAGTGGCTGTGATGCCCTGGTCAAAGTCTTGTATTTCATTGTACAATTCCTAGTACTGATCGGAGTATTGCCAGAGAGACTCCCACTGACGCTTTCGGAGGCTGATGAGGGCACCGACGTCCTTTCGTTGTGTGGTGCTTGTGACGAAGTGAGCAAGGAATGCCCGTTCAAGATCCCTGAAGCTCTGGATGGACTTCGTCGGGAGTTTATTGAACTATAGGGAGCCTTGTGTACCCAGGCTTGTGGGAAAACTTGCACATGATGGCCTCTTCGGTCGTGTAGAGAGACATGACCTACCGAAAGTATATAAGGTGCGTATAAGCATCAGTTTTTGGGTCATACCTGGCAAATTTATGCAGATGGAACCTCAGGGGATTGTTGCCGACTCGTTCATCCTAGAGTAGGGGGTTGCATTGAGTTGTCCGAACCGTATGTCCACGCTCCAGTGGGTGGTACCCTAGGGAAGTTCCGGAGAGGGTCTTCTCCTATGCTATCGGTGCTCCTCCCAGTTGTCCCTATGAGGAGAGGAGGATGTGTGATGACGATGCCTATGCCAGTGTCATCTGTCGGGTCTTTGGTTGTCCGCAGCAGGGCATTTATGATGCTCGATTGTATCTGCCTCCGGTCTCCTACTTCGGAGCTTGCCTTTCTTCCCACTTTCTTGCCGGACCGGGATGAAAACTCCGTGATCGTATACGTATAGGGTTCCGTCGAAAATCCCCAAGGACCGGGCACTAGGAGTCGATTCGTCGTATGCCTGCTCCATACCTCTCGACTAGCAAATGTGCGGGGTCCTGTCTTTCCTTTTCTTTTCTGACATTGTGCCGACTCCTGTCTCCGGAGTTTGACGTGACAGAAGCTGCTCTCGGGGGAAGCTGGGTGAGTTTGGCAATTTGTTCCTTGAGGAAGGTGATCTCAACATCCTTTTTCCTCATCAATATATCTACAGCCAACGCAAACTCAGAGCTGGGCCCCACCGGAGGGTGCTCGGAGGAGTGGTCGAGGATTCCTAGGGAAAGATGTGGGATGATTGCAGGGGGAGGGGAGGAGGAACTTCAGAAAATTCAGTGACTCTTGTTGAGAGGGGGATGTCAGTTCCCATGGATCAAAAAACCCAGAAAATTATAGGAAAGATCACCAAAAACTTGGAAACAACTACTGTCGTCCCTAGTAGAATCACCAATTGTGGTGGCTATTTTTCTCTTCACTCTTGGGCTTCGGTTGATCCTTCGGCAACTGGGCGATAAGCAGCTGATCCGGAGCTTTGTATGTGTCAACTTTAAAGAACAAAATGGGTCTTACTGCTTGACTCTTGCAAAACAAGGGTTAGTGCCCATCAGTCGGCAATGACTGATGGGGCCTCCGAAGGTTAAGTTAGTATCTTTTTGTGGGAGAGGAAAGAGAAATAGAGGGGTCCAGAGAGCGGGAATTTCAAGATCCCGTGAATAGTACCTTGGAGGAGTATTTATAGGGAGATGCTAACTTGTAGTGCATGGGATGCACATCGCTAGCTCCTCCGTATAACGTTAGCCCTCATTGTTACACATGTTGAGCCAATTGGGACAATACAGTTGATGGGCCGAGTCGGTCATACGGACGGGGGAACCATGAGCGGCCATGCAGGGCGCTTTATTCTGGATTACTGCCGACAAGTGGACCCTCCGCTAAACAGCCGATCGGCTGGGAGCTATGCTCTTGCCACAAGGTACACACATGATGCTCTACCGACCGACGTGGTAGCCGGAGGTCTAGGGGTTGCTTGACCGATAAGCCCCGTGATGTCCAGAGACATTTGGTGTGTTTGTGAGGTCTGAGCCCAGGTTGGCTCCCTCAAATTCCCGGAGGTATTGTATTGTTCGCCAAAGGAGGCTTGTTGGGCCATCGGTCCAACTATCCAGAGATAGATTAATGTTTGCCAGAGGTCTGCAAGGCCGATGGCCATGGATACTTTTTGAAGTTTGGGTTCGGGTGGCCCGAATATACTTTGTTGAGCTGGATCTGGCTCCCCCAAGCTAAAGTCTGGCTACCACACTCTGATATGGATAATGTCCCTTATTCCAAAGCTATAAATTCCAGACATTTATTATCCTGAATTGATTTGGGGAAATGTTTCTCATAGAAGATTTCCAGAAATCTTTGCCACTCCGTCACTAGTTTATTCTCCCTCCAAGTTATCCACCAACGATGAGCATCGCTGTCGAACATATAAGTGGGTAGAATAACCTTTTGAACCTTTGAACATGGTAGAACTGAGAATATTTTCTCCATACTGAGTACCCAAGCCTCAACCTTATTGGGATCGACGCCTTCTGCAAATATCATGGGCTTCATTCTCTAAAAATTGTGTATGCTCACTTGCTCCTCACCTGATTGGTTATTTCTACTAACAACATCCGCGACATCAGCCAAAATTTGTTCCATCCTAACCATCCGATCAATGGGTGGCTGGGGTTCTTGAACTTGTGGGTGCTCCACATTCTCCTCCATATTTTCATACATATTCTGAATTTCAAGAGAAATAATTATATAAATTACACCATACATATCAACTATCATCCAAATCTATATCACTTATCGTATATCATAACATTTATATAGCTCTAAGACAATACAGAACTGGAACTATTTCATAATTCTTTTCCCATTGCTTATAAGAAAATATAATTTTCTTCTTTTATCTTGTCTAAGAGTACTCACTTTGAATATGCAATGAAGTAACCGTGGCCATCCAAACTTATAATTACCATCCAATGTAGATTCTCGAAGTGTCTGAAAACATAATTTCATATATGTTATGCTTGTATGCATTCACAAAGGGAATTTCTGTATCATATAACTCTTATCTCTAATAGCCCTTTGGACTTAACGATCGAATTCCTTAAACCTTTGATGTGATACCAAAACTCTATCACGACCCTCATCCATCCTCTGAGTTTATCGTGACAGATGTCAAGTGATTACCCAACCACCTCAGGCCATAACAAAATTTCACATTATATAAAACTCATAAATGAGTATAAATTCATAGTGGAAGAAAATATATAAAATAAAACATTGTACTAAATGTAGAGTACATTAGTCTTTAAACTTATTACAAACTAGAAAACTTCCAAACTTTATAGAAACTGAAAACATTATATGTGACATGTATCAGAGCATCTAAAACCTATTATACGTCAATTTACAATTTACTTTATTCTAATGTGCTATCCAAGACAAACCGTTTTTTTATAGGTACAGAAACGTACCCATTTATACTTTATAATTATAAATTTTTGTTAGCCTGAAGCCTCGTATTTAATAAATTTTTGTGGAGTTGTAGCTTTAATCGAATTTACTGGGATTAAGTCAGAAATGCGTTAATAAAAACCAAAGGGTGAATCTAAAGTCAAAAGCTGAATGTTTGTATATAGAGATGTCTTTAATGATGACTCGAACAACATTGAAGAAGATCCCGAGGTCCAAAAATGGAAGCAAAAGGACCAAAAGAAGGAAAAACATCATATATGTTAGGCTCATCTAGATGAAGGGCAAAGCTTGTTTGGATGTAGGGTCCATACAAGAGGCAAAACTAGACACAAAGGCTCATTTGGACCACCACATTTCTCATCCAGACGAAGGTGCTCATCCAGACCATCCTGCAACTCGTCCAGACAATGGCTGCATTTCAAACAAAGAAAATGTCTTGGGTTTTCTCGTCCGGACAATAGGCAAGGTTCGTTCGGATGATGATAGCCGACTTACTTAGTTTCCTAACGCTATTTCACCTAGTTTGAAAGAGGGTTTCGTGCAAAATTTTCCTAGGCTTATTTAAGAATGTATTGACATATATTAACCCTACTCTTTATTTTGGAAAAACCCTAAAGAAGGCTAGATAAAAGTCCTAAGACGGCTACCACTATAGTTGGTCATCCTTCTTCCTCTCCAATGGCCAGCTAAACTCCGATGTATAGGGTAACGATTGAAGCTTGTATATACTCTACTCTAGGTTCAATTGTTTTGTATTATTGGGATTTATTGTATGATTATAAGTTTTTTGATTAATAAAGTTTTAATCTTTTCTATCTCTTGTGATTGTCTTTTCCAGCATTCAATCACAAATCATACAATGGTGTGTTCTTGAACTCATAAGTTGGGTAAGATAGATTATTCACCGTAAGACGGGCCGTGTTGTTAGATAATACGTGCCTTTGAGACGGGTTGTACTGGAAAGACGGGCCATGCTAGACGACGATAGTCTATGATATTTGGTGACTCGTGGATACCATTCGACGATACTCAATAGGATTGCAAACTATTGCGGTGTCGGTGATTCCAAATAATCTGCGAATCGAAATTATATGGAACAAGTGGATTTGAAATCCTAGATGAACTTTCCATATTTAGAACATTCCTATTTTCATAACTTTCCTAATTTCCAAAATCAAACCCAATTCAAATCCCTTTCAGAATTAATCTAGGAAGCTTAATTTAATTAAAGAAATTTAGGTAACTTTTCCCATGATCGATCCTTGACTTACCACTACTACATTAGTGTTAATTTATTGTTATAAATATTATTTTTGGTACGCCTACGACAACGATTAAATTTTGACGCTATTGCCAGGGAAAGTAGCACGGTTTCCTTCATTGGATTTCGTTTCTTATTTTAGTTCATAGTTTATATTTATTGCAATTTTTTTCTCGTTCTATTCATTCACCATCCAAAAGCCTACAAGACAAACTGAGGATTGCTTGCTGTCTATAGAAAATAAAATCATTCGCAGAAGTGCCGTCAGTATTTCTCAAGGTTACTCCTCTAATAAAAAATTCATCTCTGTGTCTCATGCTTGGGTGCCGTTCTTTGTGCACCGAAATTGAAAAATAGACTTGGATATAGATGGTTTAGCAAGGGCCAATCGAACAAATTTGAAGAGTAAGAAAATTGATCATCAGACTCTAATGGCCGATAACACTGAAAATAATTTAAATAATGTTTTTTCACCAGGCAACAATAACAATGTTCCACCAGTCGCCGGTGATAACATTCAGTCTCCTCCAGCAATTGCCAGTGGAAACCCACGAGACCATCCTACTATTGGGGGTTATTTCTTATTCGGTCCATACGTGAACCCGCCATATATCAGACAGCCAGCCCCGATGGCCACTCACTATGAGATTAAGCTCACACTCTTAAATTTGTTACCTAATGTTCATGGGTGCGAAAACGAGGATCCTTACGCACACTTGAATGAGTTCATGGACATATGTTCCATAGTGACTATTTTGCACTTCACTGATGATGCTCTTTAGTTAGCTCTTTCCTTTCTCATTGAAGGATCGAGCTAAACATTGGCTCTATACACTATTACGCGAAAGCATAACCACATGGAACCAATATCAACAAGCATTCGTAAAAATATTTTCCCATTGGCGAAACCAATCAGATTCACTTCGCCTTAATGAATTTCAAACAATTAGATGGCGAAGAATTTCACGAAACATGGAAAAGACTAAACGAACTCATGAAAAAATGTCCTCACCATGAACTGCCAAAGTGACATTTAGTGGACACTTTTTACAACAACTTGACAGAAAAACATCGATCCATGATTGATGCATCATGTGGTCATACATTCAGGAGAAATAATTAAAATGAGGGGTAGGAAATATTTGAACAATTTTCTGAAAATTCCCGGCACTACCATGATTCTTGTATTGGACTAGAGCGGTCTACATCTAACTATAACAACCTGAGAGATATGTATGCAATATACCAACACCAGGACTTATACCTCAATGTTGACTCATTGGCCAAGAAACTTGAGTCTCTTATTCTTAAGCCAGAGTCCCATACCATCAGCTCCACATCTTGCCATTATGGAGGCTTGTGAGCTTTGTGCTCATCCGGGCCACACTGTAGCGGAGTGCTACCTAGCACCCCAACATCCAGACCATATAGATCAAATTAATGTCACTCAGGGCTTTGGTCACCCAAACAATGATCTGTATTCCCACACCTATAATTTGGGGTGGAGGAATCATCCAAATTTTTTATGGCGGCCACAATACCAAGAACAATCTACTCATCAACAAGGGGGATAATATAGCACACCATCTCGGCCATCATTCCTGAATAATTCCTATCATCAGGTCGTTCACCCTTCACCACCTCCCTATCAACCTACAACCCCTACCCATGCCCAATTGGATCCTACTATTCACAATACACTTCTGAAGGCCTTAATAGCCTTTGATGAATAGTCCAAGCAGATCCGATCATTGACCTAACTCGCTCACTCACACAATCAATCGATATCCAAGCTAGAAATCCAAATAGGCCAAATAGCTACCCAAATGAGTTAGAGGGAGGATGGATATTACCTAGTCAGACCATCTCAACCGCTGAGGGTATGCATCACATTGGCGACTTGCTCCACCATGAGTAGGTTCAATATATCACCACCCTTCGAAATGGTAAACAAATTGACACCACTTTTGTGGACCCCCCAAAAAAAGAGACAAAGTCTCCATATATTGGCTCCAATTCTATTTCAAAAGGGAAAGAGATTGGCCACGATTCTCCATCTACTTTGGACTCACCAGAAGTCTCGTAGTATATTCCTAAGGCACCCTTTCCCAACTGTCTTGATGCACCTTCCCACTTCCATAAGAGGGGTGCTTCTAATGACAAAATCATTGAGGTGTTCAAGTAAGTAAAAATCAATCTTGCACTGCTCGATGCCATCTAGCAAATTCCTTCTTATGCTAAGTTCCTCAAGGACTTGTGTACTCATAAGCGGAAGGCTAGTGCTAAATTTCTTGAGCCAGTACCAGTTCCTCACCAAGTCAATGCGATTCTACAACCTGATATGGCACCAAAGTTCCATGATCTTGGTGTGCCTACTATTTCATGTGTTATCGGTACTCACACAATAAATTGGGCATTGATTGATCTAGGGCTAGTGTTAACGTACTCCCACACTCAATGTATGCGGATTTGGGGCTTGTTAAGCTAAAACCCACGACGATCATGCTACAATTGGCCGATAGATCCATTAAAGTACCGAGGGATATGATAGAAGACGTTCTTGTAAAGATCAACAATTTCTACTTCCCTGTCGATTTTATTATCCTCGACACAGAGCTTGTTCCTCCCACGTCCTTAAAAGATCAAACACCCATTATTTTGGGATGACCCTTCTTGGCTACGGCCAATGCATATATTGCAGTGAGGAGTGGAATAATAGAGGTGTCCTTTGGAAATATAAAATTAAACCTCAACATGTATGGTGCTTCCTCTCAACCTCAATCTGAGGAGAACTATTATGTGGTTGATGTCATTCATAAGTTGGTTGATGAGGCACCACCATCGATCTTAGATGAAGACCCTCTAAAATCATGTCTTGTGCATTTTGGCTTTGAATATTTTGACATTGATCAATCCATTTCGGAGGTCAATACTAAACTATATCTTACACCTCCGATGGCCATTCTGACTTGGTCAACTTCTTTAGAGCCATTGCCACCATTGCCCACTGTCCCTATTTTTAGCCACTCTTGTAAGGCCATGCACATTGACCCTAACCCACATCCCTTAAGTATTCTACCATCCAAGCCAGGACATGAAGTTTGTAAACTGGTGGAAACACTTTTTGAGGCCATACCTATTCATGAGCCTCCCATTATACAGGAGCATGCTAAGAATAAAGATTTGAATTCTGATTGTACGAAGGATGTGGATTACATTCTATCATACATTTTATTCACATCCACTCCTTATGTTCCTTTTATGTCACCCTTTGACAATGCCATGTCCTTTTGGACAAAGTATCATGTGCATATCTGTGGCACAATCTTCACTGTAATTTCCCTCTGTACTTACCTCTTTCTACTATTATGGGGAGAATTTGACAATCCACTTTGGCACGATCCTTATATCATCAACTACAAGAAGTGCCATAAACAATTCATTGACGTCTGGCTGAAGATGTAAAACTTAGCACTTCTTGGTAGGCCACCCATGTAATATCCTTTAGTGTTTGTCGTACTGGAATGACTGTTGACGGTCTAGTATAGCCACCCGTATAACTAGACTCAGTGATGTATTATCTGGGATTATCTTCGTAAAGTACGGATGGTTGTGAAAGGTGATTGGATGTCTCTTAATAATGGGTAAAGACACAAAGTACTACCTGAGAGAGACTAACCTGCTAAATACCGACCTACCTAGGAATAACGGGAGACTCCTTCTCTAATGCATTTCTAAGTGAGTGAAACGGGGAGAAATGTATGACTCATATATCCCACATGACAAAATGGGGAGTTAGTTTAGTTATTTATTTTATTCGCATATTTTGCTTTGTGTTTTTGTTGGACTAGCATGTAGGCCATTTGGCCCAAGTTGGGGGATGCCACTCATGTCTATCTTTGCCACCCCCGAGGTGATATATCCCATTTCTCTCACTTACTTATATGTCCTATTTATTATATTTTGTGGCCAATGAGAACATTGTCCGATTTAAGTTGGGGGATGAGGGTATTCACTCATGTTTTCGGTCATGTAAATTTTTTTATTTTATTTCTAAACCCAATTACAACCCGATTTGATTATTGGTACTTGATAGGAGTTGATGAGTGTCATTCGGGTGGAGTCTTGATTTTGTTTTATTTAAACTTGAGAACTTGGGCATGAATAAACAAAAATGAACATGAACAAAACCCCATTGGACTTAGTTGATTTATTGTGCTTGGATAGAGTTTTTCTGTGATCATATTTGTACATACACATTCGGGATGATTTTGGACATGGATTTTGTATACACACTTGATCTACCTTGGTGAGAATCAAATGTTTATTATTTTGATAATTTCTCTTAGTCTATAAAAAATGATGAGAGTATAAATTGCTTCTTTCCTTGATTCATACTGGGTAACTGAGCCTATAGCCTCAGTAAGCACTGAGTATTCATGTAAAAAGGTGTGAAGAATGGAAGGACTTAGCACCCATGGCTAGTTTTGATTTGTAACCCTTTTTACTCGAGTAAGTAAATCTATATGGGTGTCCTTTACACCTAGTGCCCTATAGCCATTTGGTTTGCATATCGCTGATCAAAAGCTCATTACAAGGGTCAATTAGAAAGATTGAGAAATCAATTCTTTGCACAGCCATGGGAAAAATTTAGAAAATGGTTAGTTTTGATTTGTAGCCTTCTTGGCTCGAGCAAGTAAATCTGTAGGGGTGTCCTTTACACCTAGTGCCCTAAAGCCATTCAGTTTGGGTGTCGTTGATCGAAAGCTCGCTACATTAGTCAATTAGACAGCTTAAGAAACCAATTCATTGCACAACTATTGAAAAAATGATAAATACTCACTTAAAAAATTAATAAGGGCGGTAGGAATAAAAAAATGATTGTGCATCTTGATGATTACTTAGGGATTTTAGTGTGTGTATCAAATCTAAATTTAGATGAAATCCTTGAATCTCTCACTTTACACATGTTTTGTACTTTCTCTCTATCCCAGTACTGTATGAAACTTTGTTTTAATGACAAACCAAATAAAATGAATCAAATTTAAGAGTTCTCTTATTTAAGTTTGATAATAAATGATCCATCTTGCCTTTACTTGATAAAACATTTTCATACTCTTTTGATAGTCCATGTATTATGTTGGGGAGTGATTGAGGCTTGCATAGTTATTCTAGTATAAATGTGTTTTGTGGGTGATCATTGCTGAAAACTCTCACGAGACCATACTCGTCCTACCCAGGCCGCTTGGAGGTTTAAAGGAACTATTCTCATTGTTCGCATTCATTTATTTACTTCATGTCATTTACTGTCTAATTTTATTTCCTTGCTCAGGACTAGCAAAGTGTAAGTTGGGAGATGTGTTAGGTATGGAAACGTACCTATTTATACTTCCTAATTATACATTTCGATTAGCCCAAAGCTTCGTATTTAATATGTTTTTGTGGAGTTTCATCTTTTATCGTATTTATAGGGATTAAGCCAAAAATGCATTAATAAAAGCCAAAGAGAGCATCCAAAGTCAAAATCTCTATGTTTGTATACAAAGATGTCTATAATGATGCTCCGAACAACATTGAAGAAGAGCTGAGGTCCAAAAATGGAAGGAAACCATCATGGCTTCCAGACTTGTCCGGACGAAGAGCAAAGCTCGTCTGGATGAATGGTCCAGAAAATAGGCAAAATAGATTAAAAAAAGGCTCGTTCAGACCACCAGATTTCTCATCCAGACAAAGGTGCTCGTCCAAACCATCCTCTAGCTCATCAGGACGACGACTGCAGTTCAAACAAAGAAAATGTCTCGGGTTTGCTCGTCCAGACGATGGGCAAGACTCGTCTGGATGACGATAGCCGACTTACTTAGTTTTCTAATTAAATTTAATCTAGTTTGAAATGGGATTTCGTGGAAACTTTTCCTAGGATTATTTAAGAACGTATTGATATGTACTAACCCTATTCTTTATGTTGGAAAAAATCTAAAGGAGGCTAGAGAAAAGTCCTAAGACTACTACCACTATAGTTGGGAATCCTTCTTCCTCTCCAATAGTCGTCACCACCTCCATGGCCAGCTATAATTCGACATCTAGGGTAACGATTCAAGCTTGTATCTACTTTACTCTAGGTTCAGTTGTTTTGTATTATTTGGATTGATGTTATGATTAGAAGTTCTTTGACTAATAAAGTTTTAATCTTTTATATCTCTTATGATTGTCTTTTTCGGCATTCAATCACGAATCATACAATGGTGCATTCTTGATCCCGTAAGTTGGGTAAGTGTCGCGCCGGGAAAATTCTTCCGCCTCCCTTCTTTGCTTCCGCCCGAGGTTTTCGGGGGTCACGTTTCCGGATGGCGTACTTTGACTTTTCGGGGTTTAATGCGATCTTTGAAAATGATTTTGATTGTGGTTGGACTTATTTGATTTTTAAAACGTGCAGGCTTAATAACGGTTTTATAATTGCCAAGGCAATATATATCCCATTATTAATCTATTTTTCAGAATCGCC
>NMUG010001176.1:0-18684 GCA_002855965.1 Monotropa hypopitys
ACCTAACACATTGTGCATTCATTCCGAACACCAACCTCTTCGGAGAACATTCATTGCTCTCCCAAGTCCTCTCCGTCTGATAAACCTCTGTTCAAACCTTCGTTCAAGTCCAGGGTGCTCGGCAAGTCTTTCCCGAGCAGTTCCTTCTCTCAATTCAGCTCGGCAAGCCTCCTGTGCTCAGCAGTTCATTGTCTGGAACAAACAAGTCCATTCCTTGTTCGATACACTCTTCCAGATTCTCCAGAGCCATCAGTTGAACCTCAAGTACTCCGGCATCTTAGCCAAAGAGGTAACTCCCTTTTGAATCTACAGCCAAAGAGGTAACTCCCTTTTGAATCTACTTATTGACCTTCCGGCACTATCGCCACTGTTCGGCAGACCTATTCAATGGTCCGGCCGCACAGAGGTTAGCTCAACAGGACCACCAAAGGTCCTTGACGCACATACTAGTGTTCGACAGAACTTTCATTCGTCCGGTAGAACTTCATTTAGCTCGGCCAAGGTCTGTCTTGGATCAGAATGACATCCTAGCTTAATGACGACCTCCTATGACCGAACAATACTTATCCCTTTTAATTAATTATTAGTATTCGGCTACACTTGTTTGTCCAGCCAAACACTCAGCCGCACTGAACATATACTTAATCAATGTCCGGCAAAGCCCCTGGTGTCCGGCACACACTTGAAATAACCAGAACAGCTCGACAGAGCTTCTCTCTGCTCAGCAAAACCATCCCGGACACTGTTCAGTCAGAATAATTGTCCCTTGTTACTCCTCCGGTCAAGTAGCTTCTACTCGGCAAAAGTGGCAGTCCGTTCTTTGAATGCTCTGGCCATTTGTGCTCGACTGAGCTTCGGACTGAGCGGGAAATTGTCCCCAAACACTTGTAATCTTATTTCGACCTAGTTCGACCCATTAACAGTCTGGAACACTTGATTCCCGCACTCCCATTATGCTCAGCTTGTTTCGACCGACGCCACACAGAATATGGTATTCCCATTCAGCACTGAGCGGTCTCAACTCACTATTGGACCGACAGCCCTCTGCTCGGCTAGTCGGCAAAAACCTTAAAAATAATCCCCAACAGTACCTTCCCTGCTTTGGCAGCTCGGTACATAAGCCCTCCAGATGCCCTTCGACTAGTAGTCAGACCGGCCAGTCTGTGTTCGGCTAGTTCACCATTCGGCCTGCTCGGCCAAGTGATCCTTGAGATCATTCTGGATGACCAGAATGTCCTCCAGCCTGATTAAAGGCCATGAGCCTTGTTCCCGACCTGACCTCCGGATAAGTGAGCAATCGGCCACAGTCCTCCGGATAGTGGGCCTTAGGCCAAGGAGCTCGGCAGCTCGGTTCGACATTAGCAAAATAGTAACATCTCTTAAAAATGACAGGATAAACTTGTAAAAAAAGACCAAGTCAAGAAAGTCAATCAAATCATGTGAATCTCTATATGCCCTTGTTACTCGTACAATTTTGAAAGCATGCTAACATTTGAGAAATGTATGATTTATGCTATTAAGCATTCTACCGTATTACGTTTCTCTTAAACCAAAATTAAATGGCATGCACACTTTTATTACTATGGATTAACAAACTGGAAAGATGTTTTATGATTGAACGACATGAACGGTGACACAGTTAGCTTGACGTCAGGGGCGGGGTCTGAAACCGGTGGGGTGGAGTGATAAGGTCAGGATCATAACCAGGTGATCATTGGGTGATATCACACCATCTCTCTATTTGGGGTCGCTCCCTAAAGCACTGGTACCGTGAAGAGCAGCATGATAAAATCATGTCGGGAAATCCAAATGAAAAAAAAATGGAAACATGCACAACAAAAGTAAGCTATGCGCTGAAGGACTTGGAGTGAAGGTCATACGCTTGACTTATATATCACAGGCAATTACAAATTGAGGCTAATGAGCCACTCATCTATTATGTTGAAAAAAGAAAGGAAAAATGGATTTCGATATTTAATATTATTTATCCGTGGAAACTAGTAATCCTGGCATGTCTTGATTCACTCTAGTTTTATGCTTATGCGTTTTATAAAACCTTTTTCAGGTAGTGAGGATGATTAGCTTGGAGGCTTAGATGATTAGCTATTGTGATGGAATCCCTTAGCTCGTTATTGTTAGGCCTTTGCGAGCTTGCTCGTTGGCCGGCCATGACTCATTTAGGGTTGGGTCGTGACAGTTACAGACGAAGAGGATCGGGTCAATCATCAGCAACGCAGAAGCAGGGGAGAGTGTTTGCAATTGCGGAGCAGGACGATCAGATTGTGCGTAATGAAGAAGCAGGTGCATTTATAATTTCAGTGCATTCATAAATTTCGGGGCGAAATTTCTTAAGAGGAGGAGAGTTGTGAGACCCACATCATAAATATGCATTAAATAAAATTAATTAAATTGTTAACAAAATTTAGGTGTAATTTAAAAAGATGATTTAAGAATTTAAAATTTAAAAAAGGAAGGTGAATAAAAAAAACAAGACTTTAAAGAGTTAAAAGTCTAAATTAAAAATAAATGAACCTAGAGCTAAAATTAAAAATATGAAGTAAGAGGGAGGGGTGAAGTGTATTTAACCTAAAGTTTTATGTTATTGCTACGTGTCAGAAGAATATGTTTCCAGCAGAGTGGTTGCGTGGGGAGAGTTTGTGAGAGGGGGATAGTACGTGGAGAGGAGAGGTAGAGAGAGATGTGTATTCATTTTTATCTCTATATTATTCAAATTCTTGCAAGAAAAGATCAATGGTTCCTTGACCACCAAAATCATATGAGTGAGAGAAATAACTCTGTGAATTGTCACCACCGAAATTATTTTGTGAGAGGGTTCTTTGAAGGAGTTGCTATTGGGAGGGAGAGAGGGAGCCATTTTCGTGTAAAGAAAAAGGAGTCAACCCAGAACGTCTTAAAATCAACCAAATTGAAGCTTAATCAAGGTATTTTTGTGTTAAATTTTTATGTAATTAAATCGTTTTGGAATATAGAATCATGCTAGGATCAATTTATTTTAGAAATTATGTAGAAATAGTGGGAGAAAATTCATACAAAAATTAGTTTCTTGGACTGTTCAAAACCCAGAATCTGTCCAAAATTTTTTGGTCACTTCGGAGGGGAAAACGTTTATAAAACTAAATATTTTTCCTAAACAAACTATGAAGTTATGTTTGTTAGTGTCTTAGGTAGCTATACACCAAAATTACGATTTTTGGATTAATAGAGAAATTCGGGATTAAACACAGGTGGTTCTACCGAGTAACTGTTCATAATTTTCGGGGAAAACACGAAAAAAATATTATTAAATCGAATAATTTTGTAAAACAAATTATAAAGTTGTGTTAGTAATTGTCTTAGGAGTTTACATATAAAAAATAACGTGATTTGGAGTAATCGTTTGGTCGGAATTTGCGTTCGAACACGACCGTATCCACTGCAGAAAACAGAGCATGCTCACTGTTCAGTGGCTGATTTTCAAGCTGGTCTTTGGGCAGTTTTCGAGGGCGTTTTCGGGGGTGTTCTCGGGTTGAGTTTGGGGCTGAGATTGTGGAGGTGTCGGTGGCATTTTTTTAGAGTTTCGAGGTGTTGTTGTGGCGGTTCGGCATTTGCCGGAGGAGTTGCCGGAAGTTTGCCGAAACAATTCGTCGGGAGACCAATAGAAAATTAATTATTATTATTTATAATAAAGAAACTTAATTTGTGGGAAGTTATCTTAGGATTTAAGAATATAAATTCTAATAGAATGTTTATAGAATAATTGTTAAGGAATTTGGGAGTAAGATGTTTTAAATAAAAATATAATAATAATATTTAAAGAAGGCAAATTAAGCCACCAATTTAAGGAAACAATTAAGGAGATTTATTTCAAGAATAAAAGATGGAATTTTCAGAATAAGTCCTTAATAGGCATTTAATAAAGTATTGTAATTTAGAGTTATAATTATGTGATCGAAATCTTTATTTTATTATTTTGGGTGATTGTTAGTAGAGGAGAAGCCGTCGCCGTCTTCGGCACCACACAAGGACAAACTGTCTATGTAGGGTGTTTTTCTTTAGTCATGTGAGTACTTTTAGAACTATATAAATTAGAACAGTATATATTACTTTTGTACAGTATAAATCGGGGTTTTGAAAGAGTTTGTGAAATGATGAAAAATCTAGGGATCACGAGTTTAAAAAAAACAAGTTGAGTTTTAAGAGAATGATTTTGAGAAAAAAGGGTTTTGAGAACAAAGGGATTTTGAGAAAATTAATCAACGAGAAAGAGTTTTCATAATTAAAAATGGAATTTAGATGTGCCTAAATAGCCTTGACGTAGTACAGGTGGTACTATGGATCATATGCACAGGTGGTGCAACCAGACTCATGGTTAAATGAGTGTTTGTATTATATATGGTGAGTCCTTACCGTTTGGACAGTCGGGAGCGACATGACGAGCGGCTCCTAGATCATTACTTGTGCTTATCCGAGGATGCCCCTGGGGTTTCAGTACTGACACAAACGGGTGGTCACCGGGCTTTAATGATCCTTGGCTATTTTGGTTCTGAGTTGAGGTGAGGTGAAATGGATCTTTTGATCTTTTGAGATATTTGAGTTACTGGTGTTTTTACACGTGGTTTTGGGAAGAGTTATCAAAGAGATTTTAAAAGAGTTTTGAGTTGAGTAAAAGCGATGAAAAGGGTTTTTTAGAAGTGAAAAGATGAGTTTTAAAATGTGTTGAGTAAGTGAAAAGGTGTTTATAAAGAGTTTTAAAAAGAGATGTGATTTCTGAGAAGTGTTTTGAAAAAAAATGTGTTTTGAAAGAGAAAGGTGATCTATAGCTATTTTTGCTCCTTTACTTTATGCTTTTCTTATGAGTATTCACCAGCTTTCCCTAGCTGACCCTCTCATTTCCCTTTCCAGGTGATTGTTGATTCAGGTTCAGTTTAGAGTCCACCAGTCTAGCAGCTGAGCAGGAGTAGTGTGTGTATGTGGAGTTTTTCAGTAGTTCTGTTTCAGGTATCAGATGTATTTTGAGAGTTATTTCAGTTGGGTCTGTATCTTTATTTTGAGTCTATATCTTACCAGAGTGAGTTGTAGGTGTTTCAGTGAGTGTGTTGAGTTTGTTTGTGAGCAGTTGAGTTGAGTTGAGTTATTTCTGTTGCATCATCAGAGTTCATTATCAGTTCAGTAGTTTGTTTCCATTTACCCACCATCGCAAACCATGTGAAAAAACATGCCACTATCCGCTCCTATAATATGGATATACCCGGATGTGATATACACCAAAGTCGCACCCACATTTCCTGTGACACCCCAGTCTAAGGTGTCAACTGGAGGCCCGGAGGAGAGATCCAGGTCAGTACACAAGTCCCACATCGCTTGGTGGATGTAAGTTGTATGTGCTATTAATAATAGATCATGAATCTACCTTGCACAAGGCCTTTTAAAGCCGTGCGAGCGTCAAAGCCCATTGGAACATCCCAGTTAAGCGTCTTGGAGTAGTCCAAGGATGGGTGACCCCCTGTGAAGTCCACTGGGATTTGGCGGCCAAAGCGGACAATATTGTGCAGGGCAGGGGCGGTCGTTACATATGGTATTAGAGCCTGCACCAACCGGAAATGTGGGACCGGAGGAGAATCTTGACCCCACGCGTGGACGTGTGGTTCAAGTGGGGGAGATTGTGACACCCCAGTCTAAGGTGTCAACTGGAATCCCGGAGGGGAGATCCGGGTCAGTAGACAAGTCCCACATCGCTTGGTGGATGTAAGTTGTGTGCGCTATAAATAATGATCATGAACCTACCTTGACAAGGCCTTTTAAAGCCGTGAGAGCGTCAAAGCCCATTGGAACATCCCAGTTAAACGTGCTCGTCTTGGAGTAGTCCAAGGATGGGTGACCCCCAGTGAAGTCCACTGGGATTTAGCAGCCAAAGCGGACAATATTGTGCAGGGCAGGGGCGGGTCGTTACATATGGTATCAGAGCATGCACCAACCGGAAATGTGGGACCGGAGGAGAATCTTGACCCCACGCGAGGACGTGTGGTTCAAGTGGGGGGGATTGTGACACTTCAGTCTAAGGTGTCAACTGGAATCCCGGAGGGGAGATCCGGGTCAGTAGACAAGTCCCACATCGCTTGGTGGATGTAAGTTGTGTGCGCTATAAATAATGATCATGAACCTACCTTGACAAGGCCTTTTAAAGCCGTGAGAGCGTCAAAGCCCATTGGAACATCCCAGTTAAGCGTGCTCGTCTTGGAGTAGTCCAAGGATGGGTGACCCCCTGGAAAGTCCACTGGGACTTGGCGGCCAAAGCGGACAATATTGTGCAGGGTGGGGGCGAGTCGTTACTTTCCAATCACACAAAATGTTAAATAGATAGCCTCACGATTTATCGAGTGATAACAACAAGGTCAAAGAGGTAGCGATGGTCAAATTATACTCTTTCGAAAATCAATCTCCTCAACAGAAAACATTGGCGACAATCTAAAAGCATAATTGCGACGATGTGATAGACAAACACTTCATTACAAACTAGGAAGGACCACAATCCGACTTACAAGTTACACTCGCGATATTGATGATTAACAAGAAACACACTTCTTCTCAAAACCCATCGCTAGGAATAGAATATTGGTGCCGATCTCCAAACCCGATACCCCAATAAGAGAGAATACAAAGGAGTAGATGCCTTACGTGCCGAACTTGACAATTAACCTCTCACGACCAAAATGCTGAAGGCTATGGGTATACACCACAAGATGAAATGATTTTCAAAAACAACTCGAGGTCTAAAGACAACAAGATAGATTGGTCGAACGACCACAATTTTCCAAATCAAGCCAATGCTCAAACATAACGACAAGATGGTCTACAAGGTTCTCCTAACAACCTCCATAACTCACCCTCATATTCCATCATGACCTCAAACTACCATCTTGATCTTACGAAAGTCCATACGACACAACTTTGAAACATATACGATTCCTTCAACCATCCTCAATATCGACACACCAAGCGCAAACACAATCCAATTATAACACACTATCAAGAATTTACACGATCTCTCACCAATGACCTTTCTTTATCACACCAAGATCTTCACCCTTCTACGATACATCACAATCACAATCAAATATTCTATACGCATGGACACTACCACCGGCCTCAATTGCACATCTAACTATGCCAAGTTCAAATAATGGATGCCAAGAAACTTTCACGGTGACTAAGAATACAAACATTAAGCTCTCAAGTTAAAGTGCAATCGTTTGATACAACAAAAGTGGTATGATGCTTCAAACAAAAATGGGTTACACCCAAGGAAGTAAGAGACAAGATCCAATTCTCATGATGAAATGAAAGACGATTCAATGAAACAACGAGTCCTGACCGAGAAGCAATAAGATAGGCTACCCAAATGACTGCGACTATTCAATTCCAATTAATGCCCAACACAAAATAGGAAGACACAATATGACCCTTATCACAATGCTCAACAAACCCAACCACTTCTCATGCTATGGCCTCAAACCACTACTTCGAGTCCTCGAAAACTCATATGATAAAACTCAAAACTCTAGACAAATTCCTTAAACAACTCTCACCAATATCAACATGCCGAATGCCAATACAATCCATCTACAATATGCACCATCAAAGACTTACGTAACTTCCAACCAACAACTCTTACTCATCTCATTGCAATTCTTGATCTTCTTCAAGGCACCACAACCGTCATCAAACATCACACATATAGGGATAGTACCACTCACCTCGATTGCACATTTATTCAATTCCACAAATCCAACAACACTACTTGAACACACCCCACACCGGCTCCAAAACATGAAACCCCAAACACTACATCCCCAATGGTGACCCTACTCTTGAATTAACGAGGCTAGGTACCCGACTATGCGTAGCGCACAACACAATGGCCAAAAAAGCATATAACAACACATAGGACACCCTAGCTACATTACCAACCAAAATGAGGATCAGATACGACTTGGCCTATCTACAAGCTAATCACCTTCCAAATATGAATACATAATGAGATCTTGGCAACGACAACAAGATATCCACTCCAACATCGACCACGAATTCAAACTTCAGTGATGAGGAATAGGCCAAATCTCAACAACACAACAAGAATCTAGGCACGAAAATGGGAATATGATCTGTTAGAATATCACTAGAAATATTGTATTATGTTATGTTTTGTTATTTTTTATCCTTTTAAGTGTCCTTTGTGTGTTCTTCCCTATTTCTAGGGACCCGATTGTAATTATTCTTATATCTTTAATATAAAAGGGAGTGTGAGCCTTTTCTCACACTAAGCTTTGTTCAATACACAAGTCTTCATGGTATCAGAGCACTCACCCGATTCGTAACCCTATCCTTCGTCCCCTACCCGTCCAGCCTCCTCCCGTTCAACCCTCAAGCACCGTCGCTCCCTCAAACCTCTCCTCTCCTCTCGTCGATCTCCCTCCAGTCGCGCCTCCCTTGGTCGGTGCCCACTGCGGCCATCGTCGGCTGCCGCTTGCCATGGGGACATAACTGTCGCCTGTGCCTGCCATAGCTGGACGATGGTCACCATTACTGGACTCTAACTCCCGTCGCTCTACCTCTCAAAAAAACCAGAGCCGACTTCCCTTTCGCCGTTGCTCTCTTCGACCGGCGTCTTCCTCGGCCATTGCTCCATGGCCTGCGCTTGGTTCCGGCCATGAATCCCCTCTGAACCCTAGTCACCTCTGCACGGCTCCTCCTCTTTCCGCCGTGTCTCTGCACCTTCTTCTCCAGTAGTGTCGTGCGCCACTTCTCCCGTGACGGAATCAAATCTGGCAGCTCTTCACTGCACTCGACCCTTTCGGCGAGTCTCCTACAGCTTGCGCTGATGTCTGGTAAGTTCTCTTCCATGGCTAATGCATAGTGGATCAGCCTAGTCCGTTGGTAATATCTGATATCCTCGGCGGAACTCACAACCGCTCTGTGACTATGTCAGAAAACCCGACAAACCTACCTTGATCGAGTGTTGTATTTCTTGTGTCTGTTCTCCTCTCGTTGCTGTTTGTTGTTGGGGTTCCTTGCTGGGTCCGATGGCTGAATTTGCAAGTGATACTACCACTAGTCTCCTGCCTCCCATTGGGGAAAGCTACAATCCAAGCATCAAAATCACCACCTCTCTTTTCAATGGTCAAAACTATCTAGCGTGGTCGTAGAGTTTGACCCTCTTCTTGAAAAGTAAAGGAAAATGGGTTATGTCGATGGAAGGATACAAGCTCCTGATCTTACAGATTCCAAGTATGACCAATGGGAGATTACTAACTCCCAGATTATGGGTTGGCTAATTCACTCTATGATTCCGGATATTGGGGAGAGCTATTTGTCTATGGCAACAATACAAGATGTTTGGGAAGCTGTGGCAGCTACGTACTCCAGGAAGGAAAATTTTTCACAGGCATTTGAGTTGCGCCGAGCTATCGAGCGATCTGTTCAGGGGGAGCAGTCTGTGCTGCAGTATTTTACCTTTTTGAGTAATGGCTGGAAGAAATTGGACCACCTTCAAGATTATAAACCTGCTTGTACGATTGACTCTGTTGGTTACAAAAAATTCATTGAGAAGGAAAGGGTTTTCAAGTTCCTGGAAGGCCTAAATGTCGAATTTGACCCTGTACGGAGTCGTGTCTTGGGCTTGGAGACTCTTCCTAGTCTTCAGGAGGCCTTTGGATATGTTCAAAATGAGGAGAGCCGCCGGTCTGCTATGATGCCTACCGTCTCATCTGACCGTTCTGCCTTACTTTCTGCTCCATCTTCAGAGCAGCCACTGGGGTCTTCCACTTCTTTATCTTCTTCAGGAAAGGCACATTTATTCTGCGATTACTGCCACAAGCCTAGACATACCCGTGAGACATGCTGGAAGCTTCATGGGATTCCATAAGGGGGCGTGGAGATCGTTCTGGCCATCGTGGAGGATGATCTGGTCAGGGTAGAGGACGTGGGTCTCACTCATATCCGCGTGCTCATCAGACCGGCTCAACTGATACTTTTCTTGCTCCATCTTCAGACTCTCTCTCAGGCATGACGTCAACAGAACTTGAGGATGTCCTCCGTCGGGTTCTAGGACGACAGTCTTTGCCCACAACTACAGATACATCCCAGAATGCATTTCCTGTCTCACTTGCTCTTGGAGGTAATCTTGTCAGCCCCAATAGTGTTTTTCTGTCTCACCACTCTTTACCTTGGATCATTGATTCTGGTGCGTCTGACCATATGTCTGGATCTTCTAACCTTTTCTTAGATTATAAGCCTTCTTTAGGGAATGACAAAGTAAGGATTGCTGATGGCACGGTTTCCTCTGTTTCTGGGAAAGGTTTAATCCGTGCTACTCCTTCTCTTCCTTTATCCTCGGTTTTACATGTTCCTACTTTCTCCGTAAACCTGCTGTCCTTGAGTCGTCTTACCCATGATCTGAACTGTAGTGTGACTTTTTTCCTTGATCATTGTATTTTCCAGGACCTTATCACGAAGAAGATGATTGGTAGTGGTAGAAAGGAGCATGGTCTCTACATCCTAGATCAACTGGACCAGTCAGCACATCATTCCATCCAACTCTCAGGCAGCGAAGACGATTTATGGCTGTGGCATCATCGACTTGGACATCCTTCTTTTCATTTACTCAAGCACTTATTTCCTTCTGTTTCTTGTAATAAAGACTTGTCGAAGTTTCAGTGTGAGTCGTGTCAAATTGGAAAACATCATAGAGCGTCTTTTGCTCCGAGTTCTACTAAAAGTGATGTTCCTTTCTCTTTAGTTCACTCTGATGTATGGGGTCCCTCTCACATTTAGTCAGTAAAAGGTCATAGATGATTTGTTACATTCATTGATGATTTTTCTCGCACCACCTGGGTATATCTTATGAAAGAAAAAAGGAAAGTTTTCTCCATCTTTCAACATTTCCACAAAATGATCTCTTGCCAGTTTAATGCGGCCATAAAAATCCTTCGGTCAGATAACGGAGGTGAATACATTGATTCTGGTCTAGCCCAGTATTTCTCCGATCACGGAATTGTCCATCAGACCTCGTGCACTAATACTCCTCAACAAAATGGAGTAGCCGAGCGAAAAAATCGACATCTTCTGGATACAGCCAGATGTATGTTGTTCTCTATGGGAGTTCCACGATCGTATTGAGGTGAAGCTGTTCTTACAGCCACCTATCTTATCAATCGTCTTCCAACTCAAGTCCTCCATAAAAAGTCTCCTCTTCAGGTCCTACTCGGGTCTGAAGCCATTTTTTTTATCCCTCCAAAAATCTTTGGGTGTGTGTGTTTTGTCCACAACCACTCCCCATCACGAGGTAAGTTAGATCCTCGGTCTGTCAAATGTGTCTTCCTTGGGTACTCATCTACTCAGAAGGGGTACAAGTGCTATCATCCACCCACTCGTAAGTGGTTTGTCTCTATGGACGTTACTTTCTTTGAGTCACAGTCCTACTTCGTAATGTCACAGTCATCTCTCCAGGGGGAGACTCAGTGTGAAGAGATTCCTGTTCCTGTTCCGGCCTCTAGTGTTAAACCAGAAGGTGGGATATCAACTGTCCATGATGCTCCCATAGAGGCAGAAAAAGAGGAAGAAACCAACGAACAGGTGTATGTCAGAGATAGAGCTAGGTAGAAGATTAACTGGATACAAGAGACCATGTCTTATCCTTCACTGCCATCTCCTTCTCGTGTTAGGAGTCCAGGTAACTCTACTATTGATAGTACTGAGCCTAGCAATGATATTACTCTTGACATCATGAATCTAGACCTTCCTATTGCTCAACGCAAAGGAGTGAGAGCTTGTACTCAACACCCCATATCAAACTTTGTGTCCTATTCCCATTTATCCTCCCAGTATAAAACCATTGTGTCTAAACTTTCTTCCATGAGCATACCTTATCGTTTTTAGGATGCTCTGGCTATTCCTGAATGGAAACATGCCATGGTAGAAGAAATAAAAGCTCTCCATAAGAATGGCACTTGGTAATTGACTAAACTACCCAAGGGTAAGTGTACTGTGGGATGCAAATGGGTGTATTCTGTTAAACACAAAGCTGACAGATCCATAGAGCGTTACAAGGCCCGGTTAGTGGCAAAAAGTTTTACCCAAACCTTTGGGGTAGATTATCAAGAAACGTTTGCTCCTGTTGCAAAAATGAATACTATCAGAATCCTCCTATCTCTTGCAGCTAACCTAGACTGGCCCCTATATCAATTTGATGTTAAGAATGCCTTCTTACATGGAGATCTAGATGAAGAAGTATACATGGACATTCCTCCTGGTTTCGAAGCTTCACAAACTAACGGGAAAGTGTGTAGGCTTCGAAAATCCTTGTATGGCCTCAAACAATCTCCAAGGGCCTGGTTTGACAGATTCACTCAGGCAATGAAGAAGTATGGTTTTAAACAGAGTCAAACTGATCACACGTTATTTGTGAAACATTCTTCGTGTGTGAAGACTATGGCTCTTATCGTGTATGTTGATGACATAGTTCTTACCGGAGATGATATTGAGGAAATCCCTCAGATTAAGGGCTATCTGGCCAAGGAATTCGAAACTAAAGACTTAGGGAATCTGAAATATTTTCTGGGAATTGAAGTAGCAAGGTCTAAGGAGGGGATCTACATATGCCAGAGAAAATATGTTCTTGACTTGCTGGAAGAAACATGAATGCTTGGCTGCAAAGCGTGTGACACCCCAGTTGAGTCAAATCTGAAACTAAGTAGTGATGATAATGGGACACCTACAGATAAAGAGAGTTATCAGAGACTAGTGGGTAAACTCATCTACCTATCTCACTCACGGCCTGATATTGCCTTTACAGTTAGTATGGTCAGTCAGTTTATGCATGCCCATAAAACCACACACTTGGATACTGTTATGAGGATTCTGAGGTACTTAAAATCTTCTCCAGGAAAGGGTCTGTTCTTCTCCAAGCATGTTCATCTGAAAGTTGAAGCCTATACCGATGCTGATTGGGCTGGTTCAATTACTGACAGAAGATCCACTTCAGGGTATTGCACCTTTGTTGGTGGTAATTTAGTTACGTGGAGAAGTAAGAAGCAGAATGTGGTGGCTAGATCTAGTGCTGAAGCAGAATTCAGAGCTATGGCTCAGGGGGTATGTGAGATTCTATGGATCAAACTTCTGTTCAATGATTTGGGAATCACTCACTTTGATGTCATGCGCCTTTACTGTGACAACAAGGCTGCAATTAACATAGCTCATAATCCAGTTCAACATGATCGGACGAAGCATGTTGAGATTGACCGTCATTTTATCAAAGAAAAACTCACCAGTGGAGCTATATGCATGCCATTTGTCAGGACTGGAGATCAGCTCGCGGATGTTCTCACTAAGGGGATTGGCTGTAAACCTTTTCAGGAAATTCTTGGCAAGCTTGGCATGAGAGATATCTATGCTCCAGCTTGAGGGGGAGTGTTAGAATATCACTAGAAATATTGTATTATGTTATGTTTTGTTATTTTTTATCCTTTTAAGTGTCCTTTGTGTGTTCTTCCCTATTTCTAGGGACCCGATTGTAATTATTCTTTTATCTTTAATATAAAAGGGAGTGTGAGCCTTTTCTCACACTAAGCTTTGTTCAATACACAAGTCTTCACGATCAACCACCAAAGACAAGGAGGGATCAACAAGGCTGTTGAGGAATTCACATCCTTGGACGACATGGCAAGAATTGAAACTCAACTATGAGAATACAACAAACTCCCTCATCATCCAACAGACAATAGCCAAGAATCCAACATCAAATAAAATGAGATAGTGACACCTATAATAAATACGATTCACAAGATTTCCCGGGATTCACATCTTGAATTCACAAGGCAAGAATCAAAACTCGTCCACAAGATTTCACAAGGGATTGACATCCTCTAATGAGAGGACAATAATCGAACAATCTAACCACATGACCACAACAAGGATCCACTTCTGGAATGACAAGGCAAGGATCACACTAAACAACATCGTAAGACTCAAATCATTTACTGTCACAAAGGACGAGATTGAATATCCATGCTCTATCATCTTGGTTATCTTCTTTTATTTCATGTATTGTGCCATGCAATGCACGAAATGCACACAAGCATACAAATCATGCCCTGTGCGATGCAATGCAACCCATTGAGACTACATGTCTCCCCATGGTTCCTAGGTTTTCAAAACTGAAAGCTTTGATACCATTTGTAACACTCCGGATTTTCAAACTATTTTTTATAAGTGGTGATTGTAAATCAAATAAGTACAAGCCACGATGCTAACCCAATAATACTTGATTGAAACATTCACAACATGAGTTGAAACAACATATCCAATAAGGGGCATAAACAAAATACATATCTAGCATAGTGAAATTCAATACAATTGCATCTTTAAATACCAGAAACCAAATTGCAACCTTCTTTTACAATACGAGAAATTGCACAAGGAATGACAGACTCCAAGCTGCATCTTGTGATCCTCAAGCCTTCTCGAGCAGTTTTTTGGAAATTCCTTGCGAGTACCCTTAAAAATACATTTTAAAGACATTGGACGGATCAGATCATAAAAATATGCTTGAAAAAATGGACCTATGGGGGACCTTCGGATTTTGTTAAAATCAGGACCTCCACTTTTCGATCAAATTTTCATGATCCAAACCGTCCAATGTCTTTAAAATGTGTTTGTAAGGATCCACACGAGTAACAATAAAAAAATGACCAGGAAGGAATTGATCTGAGCAGTTTTTTATCTACGATCTGTATTAAAATTTACCCTAATCAACCCTTCCCGGTCATTTTCTGACTATTTCTCGCGTGGATCCTTAAAAACACATTTTAAAGACATTGGATAGTTCAAATTATGAAAATTTGATCGGGAAAGTCGAGGTCCTGGTTTAGTCCTGACAAAAATGGTTCTGACAGGATGCATCGTGCACGTGTAATATAAATGTGATGCATAGTGCACGTGTCGTGGACCCCTAAGACACATGCACAAGATGTTTGATAAATCATAGTTAAATCTTTCTTTCAATGTTTTTATCTACCAAATGTAAGTGGTTTCCATTTTATCTTGTCTTTACAATATTAAGAGTTGAAGACACCCATCACAATACCCTTTAACAAATTTAAGGATCAACTACTAATTATACCTTAACAAATTTAAGGATTTGAATACCTTACACCTTAACAAATTTAAGGATTTTCATTGCATATTACATGTCTTAACGAATTTAAGGACTTTAATTTCAACCACGTGCCTCAACGAATTCAAGGACTTCCCAATTGTGTTAAGCTTTATTCCTGGGACCCATCCACTAGTATTCCCATCCAATATTCCTAGACTTACTGGGAACTCGTATCTCCCTCTTTGGCCAAAGAATTATTTTTTAGGGCCTCATCCGTCGGTGATCCCTAAACATTTCGTGACTTACGGGAACACGTATCTCCCACTTAACACATTCCTCAACACAAATTGTCTCGGGTGATCGACATCACCATAAGCACGGATTGCTCTATTCACAAACCTTCAATTGATTACATTCCATCATTTCGTTTAAATTCATCAATCGACTCTTCTTTAACTTTCCCAATCCATTTACAAAAGAATTTCCTCTTTAATTTCAAAACCTTGTGGAAACCCAAATTAATTATTATGAGTTCCAAAATACTTCAATTTCATGATTTGGTATTCAATTTGACTTTAATTACTCAATAAACTTAAAAGCCCCCAATGTCACCTTAATCCAAAACCCTAGGTTTTCCCCAAATTGATTTTTTATGAAATTTACCCATTCTTATGCAATTGAACATACTAACATCATCTATGAGTGATTTTAGATCCGTTGGACCCAAGGAAAACAAGACCCGAAGGACAAACACATCCCAAAATTGAAATATGTACACAAGATCCACATACAACCGAATCTAATGCCATATGTTAACTCTTACATATGTACGAAAGGGAGATACAATTCTACCTTAGATGAAGAAATCTCGAAACCCTAGATGAGAGTTCATCACAAGGACAAATGAAATGGTGATGGACCCTGGAGCAATCTACAACATTGATGAAGACCCGAAGCTTTGAATCTCTTTGGTTTGAGAGATATTGTAGAGAGAAGGGAGAGGGAGAGATGCGTTGTAGAGAGAATATCAGAAAATGAGGGAGAGAGAAAAACGCGCGAGGGATGTTATAAATATCAGCCGAATAAACACATTGGTTACCGATAGTCCATGCACCGGATTACCGGTTACCAAGGTTCTGGCCAAAAAATTGAATCAAAACCATGGGTGGGTATTTCGGTCATAACTTTTTCATCCGAACTCCGATTGAGTTGATTCAAATTGGGTTATTTTGACAATTCAATTCTATAAAACATTCATTAAGAAAATATTTTCATTTGTAAAATATTTGGGGACAAAATGGGCTAGCAATGCGATTATTGTCTTGCCCGAACAATTCTTTTTTTTTTTGAAAAGCAAATATTATTACCACTAAAAAAAAATACATAAAGCATCACAAGGCACAACCAACACAACCGCAGAAAAAAAAACCCTAACGGAATCTGCTAAAGAACACAGGCCCAGTGCACAAACCAGACAAAACCCCTACTGCCTCCCAATTAGAGCCACAACAACACACCTAAAGAACACAAAACATAAAGAAAGCCCACTGAGACTCCGCAGACACAGATACTCCGTTAAACACCATCTGCCCTCAGAAGGGCATCTTTCTCTTCAAGAATCAGTTCCAGAATCCGGGAATCGTCAAAGCCTTCAAAGGAGATACCTAACATCTCACCCACTTGCTTCGTGGCAGCGACCTCCTCTCGGAATGGGGGGCTAACACTAGCCACCACCAAGGAAGAAGAAGCTGCTTAGGGCCCGAACAATTCTTTATGATCCAAACTTTATACCGGAGACTCACACCACACCTGGACCACCAAAATGTCATTGAATACGACCCCAAACCCAATTTTTCAAAAATAAGTTCCACTCTCCAATAATATTTTCCATAAAATAAATTATTAAACAAACTCAAAATATTCCAAAAAGTATTATAAAAATTCGGGGTGTTACAATATATGTCAGACAATAGATCTATCTAAAGCAACCAACATGTTTTCCATAACGCACATTTCTTTGATTGCATCGACTGGTCTTTAGCAGCCCAAACAGGATCATGAATTTGCCGTAATATATTACGAGTGTCATTCATGCATTGATGCCATTATTTATTTTTGATAAATGCTTGACACTATATAAGTCTCTTGCATAGTCTTCTCTTGCAATTTTCGTGCAAATTATTATTTGTTCAGTCCTCTTAACACTTGTTCATTTTATAGGAGAGCTCAACTTCTCCATTGCGGATTTTTTACTCTGGTTTTGTGTACAGGTTGCACCAATTGCTGTGCTTCTTGCATCTCGTAAAAAAACCTTGAAAACTAGACATCCTATTGTCTTTCTTTTTGTTGGTTACTTGAGTGCTTTTTCTCGAACCACATTGTGTTCGTATTCATCATTTTCCTACAATTTTACAGACGAAGTCTAAGCTGTATTTGATCCTTGATTTTGTTAATGGTGGACATCTCTTCTTTCATTTGTACCGACAAGGGATTTTCAGGTATCTTTCACTTTAGTTCATGCAACAATTTATTTTATGATTCATGTTCCTCTGTTTGATTCCAGCTCTGGGTTTCTCTTGGGTAGTGAGGATCAGGCAAGGATTTATACTGCTGAGACGGTATCTGCTGTTTCATACCTTCACAAGTGCGGAATTGTGCATCGGGATCTTAAACCTGAAAACATTCTTATGGACGCCGATGGGCATGTAATGACCATGCCCATAATCTTTATGCTATTGCAGTGTGATGCATAAATTCATAAAAACATATAGAGGGATTAGATATTTAAGTTGTGCTGAATGTTCAAATTTTGACATTCCAGGTTGCACTAACAGATTTTGGACTTGCTAAGGAAATCCACGAATCAAGCAGATTAAATTCAATGTGTGGTACCACGGAATACATGGCTCCAGAAATTCTACTTTCTAAAGGCCACAATAAAGATGCAGATTGGTGGAGTGTCGGGATCCTCATGTACGAAATGCTAACTGGGCAGGTGATTCATCTTTGAACCCTGGAAAAAAAAAATTTAAGACTAGATGTTGGCATTCATTATCTTTCCTGACCTATTGTGACAGCTTTATCTGCTTATTGAAGTGTTAAGTACATTTTGTCTTATCTGCAAAATCTTGAGGTTTATTGTAAGGCATTTGGTTGGTGTGAGCTGCGAGCAAACTTTGATTTCAATACATTCAAGGTTTGAATGGAAGAATTGATCATTCATTGTTAATTGTAGTCATTTTAGCATTCACAAAGTGATTTAATGTATAAGTGATTTGGTGTCACAGACTGCCAACTACGTGACACTGAAAGCACTGGATGTAGCTGGAGAATTCCGGAAGGGTCCAGAATATAATTGCAGAGTTTAGGAAAGGTCCGAAAGAGTATACATTATTATAGAGTAGTGTAGGATTTCTATCTTTGTACTAGAATTGTATAGGACTAAGTAAAATGTTGTTGAACTCTAAAATATTCATAGGAGTTCTTTGGAGGCTTATAAATAGGTGAAACATCTCATTTGTGCATCCATTCTA